>VCCN01000623.1:1208576-1223206 GCA_006491835.1 Architeuthis dux
TAGTGTCAAAATTAATTCCATTGTGTGCCATTGGATGGTTGGTGTGCAAGCCAAATTCCTATTAACAACATGCATAATAAAACACATCCACTGTAAAAAAAGGCTTGCCATCCTGGAAGCGCTCCTAATAACATAAAATTAAAAACCCAACCCTCAACAAAATATCTTTCGGCCATGGCCAGGGAGTTTTAAATGTGTTTAACAACTAAACATCTGAAACCCCCTTCTAACAAATAATACATTCGCCATCCTTGTACGCCAACCATCCAACGACTCGCACCACACACCCAAAATAAAATCAGGTCTCATCATAGGCTTTTTCCTCAGAGCTTTTAGAATATGCAGCCCCGAGTACCTAGATGAGGAAGAAAAATACATAGTGCAATCGTTCTCCCTCGCTCCACTACCCCCGTTTTTCATACACAATGCCAAGATGAAGGCACATAATATACACAGGACCAAAACTGCACAAAACAAAACAGATGACAACAAAACAACAAGACGCATCATACTACTTACCAACACAACCACCAACAACCGCACCATCAACCTGAATAAACTGAACATACAGGCAGCTACAAGCACCTCAACAACTATCAGAGACTTAACCAACAAACCACTCCACAAACCACACTCACCCGAAGCCAGTGGCTACGTCATACCGTGCAACGACTCCAACAAGGTTTATATCAGAGAGACGTCCAGGTCACTCAATAAAAGGTTATATGAACACCGCAGAGACCTCAAGCTTGACGACCACCTAAATGCCTTAGTCGGTCACAGATACACAAACAACCACAATTCTAACTTACATAAAACCCACATCTTAAAACACGTACATAACTCCATGAAACGACGATGCATCGAGGCCGCGCTTATATCCGAGTGCTACACAATACACCAAAGACCTGGATATTTCCAACTCACTACACCCCCAAACAAGCTGATTCTCAGACAACACATCATAATAAAAAATAATCACATACACACACAAAGCATTGGATATAATACAGGTTATATCATACACATACACCGCACACATACACACAAATAATAGCACACACGCCTATACACACACACACAACCTCATCCACATACAAATATACACCCACCTACATATGCATATAAGCACATACACACCATGATACACGCACATACCTTTATCGACATACATACCCGCAGCATATACATACCCAGCTATATACACACACACACGCACATACGCACATACAAACATACACCCACCAACATACATATATACATACCCAACCATAGACACTTACACAGACACGTATCATGACCCTAAAACAACTCCACATACAGATTCACCAAGAGTAATAAATACCCAATTAACACAGGACATACTCTGTCTAAACATCCCACTCCCTAACTCCACCCACTTTATAGCCCACACACTGACCACCTAATCCACAACCAACCAATTCCCCATAAGTAGTTTCCAACTGGACAAGCAAGGTCCCTCATGCATACAAAAAAACACATTTCATCTCACTTCATTTCCACTAACCAACGGGGATGGTTGCATGTCCCTGCTATGTTCACTTCTATTCTGATGATGTCGTTTCACGACGACAAAATGCATAAAGATTTATCTTCATGATAATAAATATGTTTGAGACGTAACACGTTTTTCTCAATCTTTCTTTTCCACATGTAATATATAAATAATTTCACGGTAATCCCGGTACATATGATTGGTCTTTTAGTTATTCTATGTTTACTCGATGTTAGAAAATAATAATTCAATTCTTGTATACCAATATAGTATTCTTTCTTTATTTAACATTCGATTCAGATGCGGGTAGCGAGCAGCCATCGATAATTTTGGTAATTATCTCATATACTAAAACATAATTAAAAGTATCCGAATAGCTCATTTGTAAAATATAATTGAATGCTAATATACTTTATGCTATTAACAATCAAGTAGATTAATACTTTGATATTCTATTTGTCACTGTTACGCATCAATATTCTTGAAATCTTCATAATTATCATTGTTAATACTAGCATTGTTTCTGTCTCGGTCCTAATTCGCCTTTATTAAATCCTATACAATAATTACCGTCACGATTACACCTTTTACATGAAATTGCTAATTCAGTTATATCGTCTTACTTACAAACCATTAATATCACCAACCAACAGATATCTTACTGCAGTTTCTCTCTGAATAATCGTTCGAGTCAGTTTCGATTTTCTCGCTTCCCTTGTGTATTCAGTGTAAACTTGGAATCATCAAGGGACAGTGAAATCTACAATCGTTTAATTCAAACCATTCGTAACCTTCAAATTCGAAAATACCCGGTGGCAAAAGAAATTCACTGAAAATTAATTCCGTTTATTCGGAAAGTAAAGACTTCTTTTATCTTTGATTCCTTTGTATAGAAAAATTGATGGTGATATCAAAATGAATTGATACAATTTTGTTATATACTTTTTTTATTTGAAAAGTTTCTTAAGTTATTAGAAACTGGTTAGCTGGCTGGCTATGTATGCATCAAACGTACAGGCCGTACCAATGGAGCTAGACGGCTGACAATTTACTCCTATTTATGTCTAGAAAAACATTTTGTTTGTTTTTTGAACCCCCCAATTCATAATGTATGTTTATGCTAAATATGTCCCTAGTTTGTGCCCGGTTTGCTTTTTGAAAATTCGGACTTGTTAGTGGTCCAACAAAAGAGAAGTAACTTATTCATTGATCACCACCTTTTTAAAAGATTGATCACCCCCAACACGGCATGCTGCCTAAGATAGGACGTTGTGATCCACAAGACCTGTAATTGTTAGTGTCTATAATATTTATACAATGTTGGGTTTTTCTCTATTCTTTCTATGAACATAGTGTTGTTTCACAATCTCTAGATGTATGGTAACGACATCTGAAACTTTGACTTTACCTGAAACCTTGACTTGACCTGAATTCGAACATCGATTTTTATTGCTGTTGAAGATATCTCACGCTGAGTTTCATGATACCCTCATTGGAACATAAAAGTTGATATCCTGCAGTTGAATATTGTAGTGTTTAATTAATGGATGCTACAGCTAAAACTGTTTAACACTTAGGATAGGGATTTCGAAATGCTGTCAACATCTATATCTAAGAGTGAACTCGAATTGTTTCTGGTACAGTGGGTGTAATCCTGTTTGTCTTCTGAAGTGTCCGCATAGTTACTATTAGAAACCGTCTACATAGATTTCTTTCAGTTTTCAAGTTGGTCTGGCTGGCTATGTGTCGCGCGTATAGGCCGCAACAATGAAGCTAGAGGGTTGAAAGTCCTATAAGAACCCAGACCCATTTCTACTTGAAGGAACATTATGTGGGATTCTGGGTAGGCAAACTGACACACAGTCACGTGACTGCACCAAGCTGTTCAGTAGATGTCACTTAGTACACTTCATGAGCTAGAATCAAGGATGAAATATAATATTATATAAGAGACTGTGCAGATCAATTAAATTGTATGTGACACCGGTGTCACAGTGGGTTCTTATGGGTTAAACATTCACTAATTATTATGTCTAGGAAACGTTCTTTCTTTGTTTATCGAAATTCCTACCTTAAATAGGTTTTTAGTGGGTGGTTCAATTTGTAATGTAAATTTATGCTAAATTGATCCCTTACTTCGTGCCCGGCAGCATTCACACTTGTTTATCTTTGCAAATTCGGACTTCTTTTAGTGATCACTGCCCAACAGAAAAGATGAGAGCAGTAACTTATTCATTGAGCATCTCTTTTCCCAAGTTTTTAAATTGATCACCCCCAACACTGCATGCTGCTAAAAGACGTTGGTCATGTGACGGTTTCTATTGAGTGATTAACCAGACCTGTCTCTAATTGCCTTTAGTATTCTGTCCGTCTATACATGAGTACCATGCTAGCATGTCTGTATCCGTTCGTTCTTCGTGACTCCATTTTTACTCATAACAAATGCACTGTTTATTTCAGAAGAGTTATCATTATTTGATTCGTCTGCTTGGCACTTTAGTTTTATCTCTGATCTTTGGAAAGACAATTGTTTCATCGGACATACTGCCTGAGTACTGGTATCTTGAAGGGGAGGCTTCAGCCTGTTGAGCTGAACGTCTTCCCAAAAATTGAGGGTGAAGGCTTTTGTGGGGGTCTGGGTGGGGGCATGCTAAGAAAGATTTTGAGGGTCTTGAAAGTTGTCATGTGTTGAGATGAAAAGATTTAAAACTCGGAAGACACTGAGAAAACAGTATAAGTAAAGATTTTGGGAAAGATTCTGAGGGTTTTGAAAATTGTCATGTATTGAGACGAAACGATTTAAAACTCGGAAGGCGCTTAGAAAACAGTATGAATAAAAATATTCGGAAAGATTCTGAGGTGTCTTGAAGGTTGTCATATGTTGAGACGAAAATATTTAAAACTCCGCTCAGAAAACAGTATAAATAACGATTTTCGGAAAGATTCTGGATCCACCCTTGCCTTGGATTAATCTTCTTATATATCCTACCTTCCATTTGAAACAAGGGACTTTTCCACTTGTGTTAAAAAAAGATTCTCATAGAAATTCAAATATATCCACGATTCTTTTCCAACAGGGATTAAATAGTAATATATAAATAGTAGTGCAATAAAAATACCACAGCGAAATGTGTTTGACTTAATTAAAATTCTAAATCAAAACTGAAGTGAGATTTCCAATTAAAAACAAGACTTGTGGATGTCATCAACATTCTGTTTACTTGTTTTGAAAGTTTTGCGTTTCTGGCTTGTAGCATTTTGGAGAAGTTTTTTTACATAGACGGACGGATATTGGTACTTATTTGTAAAAATATTCCTCTTAATTCCCTTCACTGTGGGAGCTGTCATATTAATATGTGATGCTCATGGGTCTAAAAGGCTGTACGTTATTGATGTGCATATGACTTTCGTGTTTGTTAGTTGACCTGTCTATCAGAAAGTCCACGAAGTCTTATGAATATTGCTAGGACACGTGTACACCCAGTCATGAAAATATTTTCATATATCTATTTCTGGATGCCAACTTACATTTAATGGATACAAATCGGCTGACTGCAGTTTACATGGGATTACAAGGCTTTTCTCAAAGTTTACGTGTCAGCATGTCACGTTAAGTAATATCCTGCCGTTTCCAACGTGACAAATAAAAAGCAACATAATTTCAGAAAAGTCACGATACACAGCTGGTGACTCGCAAGCTTTGGATGGCAGGAATTTATAACAATATGAGGCAAATATTTTAATTTAAATCTATAAAAACAGGTCTGGTTATTTACTGAATAGAAACCGTCACATAACCAATGTCTTTGGCAGCATGCCGTGTTGGGGCTGATCGATTAAAAAATTGGAAGAAGGGGTGATCAATGAATAAGTTACTTCTCTCGCCTTTTGTTGGGCAGCGATCACTAAAAAGTCCGAATTTTCAACAACCCCCCCCCCCCCAAAAAAAAAGAAAAACAAGCGTGAATGCTGCCGGATACGAACATAATTTAACATAAACTTACATTGGAAATTGAATCCCCACTAAAAACCTATTGGAGTTGGGTTAAAAAACAAAATGTTTTTTCTGGACATAATAAGGAGTAATGTTTACATTTTCAGCCCTCTAGCTCCATTGGTGCGGCCTTTATGCACAATATGCACATAGCGAGCCAGCTAGACCAGCTTAAAAACTGAAGGAACCTATGTTGACAGTTTTGGTGACAGTTTTGGTTAATGGTTTCTAATAACAATTCAACAATTGCTTGTCACAATAATATATTTTCACCAGGGAATTAAATTGTTGATTTTTGTTTCGAGTGATTGGATCTTCGCCTTTGATATTACATAGAAGAGCCGTAAAGGACTTTTAGGGAAAGACAGATGATCATGTCAGGCCTAATACCACAAAGTAGTTGTGACACCTTTCGCGAGATCTATAAGCGAGATACTCCTAAACAAATTTCCGTTGTCAAGCAAATTGACACCCACCGCGATTCACTCCATAGCAAATGAGCCGCTTTTCACACCAATTTGCGTTAAAGGATGCTAAAATGTGGATATATGTTACGCCGAATCCACGGAATTGCCTAATTAGCGAATAAAACTACGTATTTACTTATTTTTTGATTATGAATGAATGAATGGCTTGGCTTCGCGAGCGAAGATTTTGGGGATGGCCCTCCCCAGCATTTAAACCATAGACGGCGGGTACAATGTGTGGAGTAAACCTCCAGCCTGAGCAGAGTAGTTTTAAAGTGAAGTGCGACTTGTCCAAGGTCGACTCCACCCTTTAGACCAAGGGTTTCCATCCTATGGGCCACCGGAGTGGCGCGGATAGGGACAGGGCCCAGCGGTTGTAGGTTTGACAGGAGTGTCCTTCTCCTGACAGATGCCCGAGCTAGCTGAAGGGGTATTTCACCCCCTTGTGGGAATGTTTCGACAGTAAGGCTGGACTGTGGTTATACCACAGGACGTGAACATCCCGTAGTTGGTAGAAGCCTGAGCTGGCTATAGGGTTCTACCGACCCTTTGAAGGAGAAACCAGGATGGAATGGCTGTCTACAACTTTGATCACATAAACCTTTGATCAAATTAAAACTACGTATTTATTTATTTATTTTTTGTAATTCCGCGGATTCGACGTAACATATATACTGGCCCCTCTCAATGCTGACAATAGGGGTAACAGCTGTCTGCTGATACTACCTGGGTGGATTAAGTCGTTATGGGAGTGTAGTTTACCCAAGTACTCATTCACCTAGTCTCTTCTCTGTCAACCATCGTGGCATGCCAGTGACAAAATATTTTTGTCACGATATCTGGAAATGGTACCGAGCTCAGAGAGAAGTGGATTAATGTCTTCCCGAAAGCAAAGCAGGCGTATGCAGCCTCAGCCAGAACTCCAACGCGAGTTGTCGATTCTTTTTTTCTATGCCGCTAACCACTATGCCACCCCAAGAGTAATTTTGAATTACAGGGTAAGTTTACAAAAAGCAATGCATGCGAGTCTTTTTATCGTTCCTTCCTTTTCTCTGTATTAATAACTTCGTACTCGTCTGAACCAGTGCCACATTCAACATCTCTGAAAACCGATGGTCACTGAACGGACCTGTCAGAAATCTTTGTCAAACAGAACAAAGTCAGGAGTTGACTTTGTTTTCCTACCGTAACAAGAACAACAAGAACAAGAGCAACAATCCTCACCAAAATTAGGGGTGTAAACCGATATGTAAAATCCCCATTCTCCTACAGTAATTTGAACTCACGATCGGTAATCGGCCGTCTTACTGCCGGAGATAAATTGACGAGTCTTAGTTATTAACGAAAATGTATCTCAAATCTTTTTATAATCTTTTTAATTTATTATATATGGTAGATGTGATTAGACAACGTGGAAAAGAAAGATTGAGAAAAACGTGTTACGTCTCAAACATATTTATCATCATGAATATAAACCGTTATGCATTTCGTCGCTGCTAGCGACCTCATCAGAAGAAATGTTATATATACAATACAATATATTATATATACAATACAAAAGTGGCAGTAATCGTCTTCAGTCGGAAATGAAGTTGGAGTGGAGTTTGACCCTGTAGCAGTCAGACTTGTTTGTTTTTATTGTTTAAAGAGGATGTACACATTTCCGTATGTTTTCTTTGTACTGTGTCACCTATCAATATTAACAAACGTTGTGGTGAGCAGTAATCTTGTTCTTGATATGAAATGATTTTACTTTAGTATTGAAACCTTTGAACATATTGGACATAAACAAGGAAGAATTGGGCAGAATCATTCGCTCTTATATCAGATAACTCCAAAATCATTGTTCCCTCTGAGTTGTGCGCGCGCACATACGTTTTGCAACCAGCGCACACATTAATGTGCGCACAAAGGATCACAAATTCTGTAGATAGCTTACTGGGTTACTATTGAAACAACATATTGATTCACCATTTCGAATTCAAAATGCGCACATACTTTTGTCACTGGAGAAACATTTGCACAACGTAAGATTTTTGCGCACACTGATTACTGAAAATTAGAGGGATCGTTGTCTGAAGTGGACAGTAAGAGTCCAATTCATTCTCACTTCTCCGACAAATATTTGATTTAAGCATCGCTAACGGCTGCATAATACCAGCCATGACTTATGGATGCGAAACATGGAAACTAACCAAACGAGCTGAAAACCAACTCATAATAGCACAGAGAGGTATGGAAAGAGCAATGCTAGGGATAGCTCTAAGAGATAGAAAAAGATCAACATGGATCAGAGGGAGGACTAGAGTGAAGAATATTATACAAATAATTAAGCAGCAAAATGGAGATGGGTTGGTCACCTAGTAGAGAAGAGATGACAATAGATGGGGGAAAACACTAACCGATTGGTGCGCATGGGACAGTAAACGAAATAGGAAACGACCAGACACAAGATGGAGGGATGAGATAGAAAAGTTTGTCGGTAAGACGTGGCAGAGGTTAGCACAAGATAGGTCGTCATGGAAGGAGATGGGAAAGGCCAGCAGTGGACTTATAACGGCTGTTGCTGCTGCTGCTGATGATGATTTGCATTTTGATGGTTGACATCTGTACATAAATTTGTATGATTATCAGTTATTGATTCATGCTTTTCTCTTTGATATTAGCAAAAAATGAAATTATCTGACGAAATAAAAGTGTCTAGCCAAGTGCATTTGCCGATTCCATCAGTTAATGCATTTGATAGCCATTCACTTTTTATCACAATTCAGGGAATAACTAATATTCACTTAGTAAATACTAGGAAACAAGTTCAGTTGAGTAAAAGAAAACAAGTGAAATAGTAACAAGACTGGTTGCTGCAGGATCAAACGCCACTCCAACTTCTATTCCGACTGAAGATTATTACTGTAACTTTTGTATTGTGTGTATATTTATATATTTATATATATTAAATAGAGAAGGATAGTTGAATTCCATAAGAACGGTCCAATACATTTCAGGAAAAAGGTAAAAAGTAAGGAAAAGCCACACTGGTTGGAAGTTTTTAGGTGTTTTAATAATATCCGATATTATATGGAATAAGATGTTAGTTTCGGGACTTCAACCGGTTTCTGATCGTTTCTTCAAGAAGTCTCCCGTCTATATTAAATAGTAATTTAAAAATAAATTTAATTTTTTAAGGGTTCCTCAGATATATTGCGCCCCCAGAGCTCCGCCCCCCCCCCACAGTAGCGGGGTCTTCGGGTCCCATGCGCCGCCTCTGCTATTAATAAAGAAGGTAGCAGATGCTAACCCGACCAATTGTATGCTCATCAGTATCATGGATTTTACCAGCATATCGCTGAATTGATGTTAATGATGATTAAAGACTTTTCAGAGTTAAATGGAGATTGAGCTACATCCAGTAATATTTGACTGATATGTTTCAAGGAATTCTACGGCATACATCTTCACAAAAAGTTCCCTATCTATCTATCTATCTATCTATCTATCTATCTATCTATCTATCTATCTATCTATCTGTGTATGTGTGTGTGGGTGTGGGTGTGGGTGTGCGTGTGTGTGTATGTATGTATGTGTGTGTTTAAAATAGTATGTTCTTTCTCGGATACAAAGAAATTGTTTTGTTTTAAAACTATGTAATCATCATCATCATCATCATCATCATCATCAGCAGCAGCAGCCTTTTAGCGTCCGACGTTGGACATAGACCTCCCACAAGATTGCCAGACCTCTCTATCATGTGCGTCGCGGAGCCAATACTTTCTGAACTTGTCTAGTTCGTCACGCCATCTCATTTTTTTGCCGGCCACAGTCTCGCCTATGATCTCTGGGGAACTATGTACTGCATACTTCAACTTGATTTAATATAAAGAGAATGATAATTTTGGGTTGTTTTGAAAGTTGCTTTGGTGGATATGATAGTCATTCATATATCTGATGATAGATAATCACTTTTGTAGACAACATTGGTACTGTAACACATTTCGCTTTGTTTCTCAATCTACTGGCAAGATATTTTCAATCGATGTTTCAAAGCAAGAAGATTCAAACACTTTTGCCTCAGTGCACAATAGACGAGCAGAATTCTGATATCCATTCACGATTAAACATTTCTCTCGTGCCTTTTCACAAAGAAAAATGATATTAATATTCTTCATGTTCCTTTAAATTAGATTTACTACATAAGTTTATTTAAATAATGCTATAACAGTTTTGTTTTGAAAGAATCAATTTGATGTCAATTTGCTGTATATTAGATTTATCACCAGTTCGAGGCCATTTGTCAATAAACCACTCCAGAGGGAAAGGCTGTTATATGAATTTACCATGTTTATACTCTTTTTTTTGTTGTGCTTATTACATGAAGAGGTTAACAAATGCCTCCTTGAAACACACTTCAGTGTAAGAAGCTACTGATTTTTACATATTTTCTTGTACTGTGTCATTGATAGGTATGAACAAAATGAACGAAACGGAAAATGAATTTGAAGCGTGTAAGCGACACCTGCTTTTAAAAGTGTATGGTAGACAATACAGTACACATATATTTGAGTGGAAAAAATAAACAAGATTAAAATGCACCACGACTGCGCCGTGAAAAAAAGGCATGTTGTCTCCAGCAGCTCCCATAATTTGAAATAGTGGTCAATTTACATAAACAAAAAACAGAATAAAATATATGAAAAATACAGCCGGTAAATAAAAATCAGTCGAATCGCGATATAGAAAGAACAAAAAATATACATTTCAAGAATTTCAAAGTTATCGGAATAAATCGATACAAATGATGAAAAATCTTTTTAAAAGAAAATATTGAGTGAAAAAAAGAAAGTTAAAAAGCCTGAATTATAATTAATCGAATAAAAAAATTATTATTTTACTTAATTTTCCCGTTTTTCTAATCCCAAAGTAAGAGTTCCGTTTCAGCCGTTCCTAAATATTATTCTTAAAAAAGTAAACATAATTCGTATCTCCAGGGACTTATCTGTAAAATGTGTAAAAATCAACGAAAGCATCATTATATAAAATAGATAATTCATCAAATTAATAAAAAGTGGAGTAGGAATCATAAGAAAATAAGTTATCCTTCTCTGAAATTTGGAATGGAAAACTATTTTTTAAAAAAATTCGTCCTTTAATAAACAAGAAAACTTTATTAAAGTCGAATAATATGCTGATTTTTGCCAGATCTTAAAAGACTTCTCACGTCGATTTCACGTCCATTTTATTCATACCTAGTCATTGATTTGTTGCCTTTGTGACCTTTGTCATTACGCAGAGAGAAAAGAAAAACTTTGCTAATTAAAAGTGAAATAAAATTATGGAAATAATCATTTTTGGTTACGAAGTGTTATTTCTAATTTTGCTTCGAAAGTGTTTAATTACGAAGATGCATGGCAATCACCGCTAGGCATGGAAATCACTTAACTGGCTGCTGCAGAGTAAAACATCCACTCCTATTCCAATTGAAGATGCTTACTGCAGCTTTTGTATTGTATGTATAATAAATAAATCCAAGATATATAAGACTTGTCAGTTTGGCAAAGTCAACTTTAAAAATAAGATTTACTGGTTAACCCCAGTTAATAAATTCACGGTAATCATCTTCAATTGCAGTTTAATCTGATCTAATTACACTAGATTTTGAAAATTCGGGTTTCTATTAAAACGTTATCATGCCTTTCTACTAAGCCCTTTAAGAAATGGAATCTCTTATACAATGTTCCAATCAACCGATTACTTTTTTTATTTATTTCTGTAGAGATGTAACATTATCCAAGCGAGCGAAGCTTGGGTATTGAGCAACGCCTATACTTTTCTATATAATTTTGACGTCAGTTAAAGTCCATGCATGCCTAAACCGCGGATCAGAAATTAAAAAAGAAAAGAATTCACGCAGATATAACAGGACCCAAGGAATATCACAGGATACAGAAAAACAGGATTGCCCCCATTTTGTTAAAAAAGAAAAGAACAGTTAAACACATAAACACTTAAATATTTAATGACCATTCGGTTGCTTGCTGCAGTCAAAACGTTATTTCCGAACGCGTTTAATATTTTGAAAAGGAAAATCGAGCGAGTCATAAAAATAACATCAACCAGGGACTTTTAACTAAAAGCGACGTGTCGACAAACGTCTAAAACTTGTAACCTGTCACGTTTATCGTAATGTTAGATCTTTAGGCAGCCGTTGGCGGGGGTCACAGATTTGACACCCACAGGTGTTGAAAGTCATAAACAGGATATCGACCAAAACCCCAAATTGCAAGGTGTCGAGGACCGGAAAGAGACACACCAGGTGTTCAAAAGTCATAAACAAGATATCGGCTAAACCTTGAGCTGCAGGTGGTGGGCTCGAAAACCAGAAGGCAGAGAGAGAGAGAGAGAGAGAGAGAGAGAGAGAGAGAGAGAGAGAGAGAGAGAGAGAGAGAGAGAGGACCTAGGCTTAGGAAAACACAAGACCAATTTCCCTGTTAAGAAAAGTCTGTCGGCTTTCATTATCTCTCTCCCACTCTTCATGTTCTGCACTGAACGATGTGTCTGATGCAATAAAAAATATATCATCATATTTTTATAAATCAAGTCTCCAGTCTTCCTTTTACTCAAAGTCCAAGATGGCTATACAGCAGTAATACTCTTTGTGTTATTAATAAGAAGAAAGATTGTAAAATATTATCAACTAAGAATTATTTGTGTAGACAATATAAAACCGGAGATAATTGTGATTGAAAACTTGTTTACACTCGCGAACCGGTTAAACATGTAAATTTGGGATTTTTGACAAAAACAACGTATTTAGAAAGAATGCGCAAACGGGCCAACATATTTTAGTGTTTGTAAAAGGCAACGGAGAGTAAATGCTCTTTCGGCAAAATATATGGAAAGTGGTCCCGATTGAAAACTGTAAAGTTTCACATACCCGCGCACTCGGTGCACAAATAAAAATGACACTTGATCAAAGAAAAATAGGATTTGGATTAGACACAATTATCCGCTGTAACCATGATAAATATTAATTATTAATATATTAATAAATAAATATAGATATTAGTGAATTAAGTAGACGTGCAATTGAACTGGTGTTTGTAAGTGGCCAAGTGAAATTATTATATTCCCTTTTGTGTATCCGTAGTCAATTTCGACAATGGTTAAAAGTTATGTGGTGACAAAACGAAAGAATTCCCTTTTTTATTTTAGCAAATAATGTTTATTTATATTGAAGTTTCATGGCAATAAGTTAGATGAGTGTTTCGTGTCAGTTTTGGATAAGGGGATAGAGCCGAAAAAATCGTATTTTTGAGCTCCCCTTATCCGAATCAACCATGTCTTCTTTTTTTTTTTTACAGCAAATAATGTTTAGCTGATGATAGCCCAAGCCAGTTTTCCGTACTTTGAAAATCCTTTTCTTGTGTAGTGAATAACAAACTGTTCAAGTTTAATCTCAAGCAAATATGATTATATTTGGGTATGAGCATGTCATTCGCTGCCTCATGAAATACATGTTAAAGGACGAACCCAATAGTCCTGGCTTCAATGCACTCAGCAAGGCAGTTGTATCAAATGCTCCAGAATCAGAAAATATTTTGTAAACTAGCTGAGCGTCGCTTGGGGTATGCACTTGATTGTGTTAAACTAATTTAAATTCCATATATTGCCAGAAAAATTTCACTTGGCTACTTACAAACACCAGTTCAACAGCAAGGCTACTTAATTTTTCTTTGTTTTTAATACATTTCTGATTGTTATTATGATCGAAAACTTAGCATGTTTTCGGTGTATTTTAACTGATGTGAAATGATATGAGGTTTAGGCGTGGCTTTTCCCTCTATTAATTCGTCATTTTTCTTCCCCTCAATCATCATATACTTGTGGATGTTACTCAAGCAATACTGGAAAGAGTTAAAAAGCCAAACAATTGAAGATTTTATTAACAGTGTTGGAGATTTTCACTACCCTAGACTAATCTGCATATACATAAATAGCATGAATATTTTGATATGAAATTACTTTTCTAACGGATTTTTCTCATCTAGTAAAATAGAACAATTGCAGTCAGTCTTCGATACAATCTTAATATTAATAATTGTGCAACTATTTCTCATCCGAATAATTTAAGAATATCTAGAATTCTATTGGAATATTTTCGCCTCGAGATAACTGGATAAGTTCATGTCAGCCATAACACATTTTAATTAGTCTGTAAGGAACGACTTTAATAAGTCTGTAAGGAACGACGTATCTGAATTAGTTAAAGCAGGGGTGTCTAGCATGCGGGCCACACGTGGTCCGACACCCTCTGACATGTGTCCCGCGACATATTTGCTGCTTCAGTCATATTTTGTGCTTTACAATGCATTATTTACAAAATAGAAAACTTAATATAAATTAAAAAAAAAATAGATAAATTAATATCACCGGACCGGGGATTCTCGAGAGGTCACTTGCTAAGTTTTGCGTCGGTGAAAAAAAGTGAACAAAATTTAAGCAAAAAAAAAAAAATGATACGTTTGGAAAATGGCTGAAGAATAGCATGCAGAAAGAAAGCGAATCATAAAAACTGGCTGAAGAATAGCATGCAGAAAGAAAGCGAATCATAAAAATAGCTGAAGAATAGCATGCAGAAAGAAAGCGAATCATAAAAACT
>VCCN01000623.1:1223590-1248274 GCA_006491835.1 Architeuthis dux
AACTGGCTGAAGAATAGCATGCAGAAAGAAAGCGAATCATAAGAACTGGCTGAAGAATAGCATGCAGCAAGAAAGCGAATCATAAAAGATGGCCGAAGAATAACATGCAGAAAGAAAGCGAATCATAAAAACTGGCTGAAGAATAGCATGCAGAAAGAAAGCGAATCATAAAAACTGGCTGAAGAATAGCATGCAGAAAGAAAGCGAATCATAAAAACTGGCTGAAGAATAGCTAGCGGAAAGAAAGCGAATCATAAAAGATGGCCGAGGAATAACATGCAGAAAGAAAAGGAAATATAAAAACGAACAAACATGTTCACATACACTGCAAAGTGTTGGTTCCAACAAGATCATGAACAACGAAAGATTATAGATCCGAATTCATTGATGAACTCTGTCAGGCACGTCATGGAAAGCTTTTAATCGAAACAGAAATATTGAAATCGTAATTAAGTAGTCTGTACCCGATTATTGTGCATACATTTCTTCTAAATACGTTTTAGAAAGAAAATGTTTAAAAATATAATCAGATTCCACTTTCACATTTGACATCATAGTTCTTTTATCTAATTATTGTTCAATATTTTGAAATCTCAGTTTCTTCTAAATTCTCGCAGAGACAACCCATTAGACATTGAGTGCAACATGCATGACATAAATCTTTAAGGTATAAAGGTCCCCTGCAGAAAACGGTTGAAATAGAGAGGCAAATAGTTGTTTATTAGGACCGTTAACTCTTAATAAATCTCTTAAAAACGTTATAGAGTGTCAGTAATTATGTGCCCAAAAATCTGTATAACAATTTTCATTCTAATCCGTTCAGCAGTTGCAAAGTTCAATATCTTTTGCATGTTGACATATGGTTATTTGCAAATAAAATATAGACAAATGATCGGATCGACCATAACTAATCATTTTCCAACTTTTGGGGTTTCGTCAAGATTTTAGTCAAATTTCAGCAAAATCGGTCAAGATTTGAGAAATGTTCCCAATTGTAAACAAAAACAACGTTTTTGCTTATAAAATGTAAACAAACAATCGTATCGGCTATAACCCACCATCTCCCAGGTGAAATATTTCCACACACGCACATACAATAATTAATTGAAATATATTAAGAAATAACGAAGTTATCCAATTGAGAAAAAGGACAACGATGACGACGTCAAACAACATTAGCGAATGATAATCTACGACGGCTTTCTTTCGCTGGGGACAAAAAGAAGCAATGGAGATTGTAGTCAAATACAGTGTGTGACAATAAATCTTCGATACGAGTAAATGATACAGTAACGCCCCAAGTCACGGCTACGGCTAATAACACATTATATAACATCTAATACCAGTGCATGAAAAGTCTTGCTTTTAACAAAGGCACATTTTAGTTGGATGTAGGGTATAGCTAAGTTTTTGTCTGAAATATTAACAATGCTTCTCGTTATACAAAATGAACCATTAACATCATTCATTTAAAATGAATTTTACTGCATCTCATTCTTAAAATGAAAGATATCTATCTCTCATATTCTCATTGTAGTTACGTTAACCCATAGAAAGATTACGTTAAACTATTTTACTGATTCGAGATTCATACCAATAAACATCTGATATCTGTATTGTTAAATATCAGATGTTCATTGGTACGAATCTCGAATCAGCAAAATAGTTTGACGTAATATTTCTATGGGACGTACTATAGAGAAGATAATTCGAAGGAACTGAAGGTTGAAGTGAAATTACAGTGTCAGTCTATTAGAATTGACCATAAACCGAGAAATGACACATATATGTTTGTCATTTCTCCGCGTATGGTCAATTCTAATAGACTGTCATTGTAATTGTACTTCATCCTTCATGTCGTTCGAATTATCTTCTCCATGGCATATGCTTCATGAATTCATGGAATACACTGTTACCCATAAATGTGTACACCCCTAATGAATACCACTTTTTAATAAAAAGTTAATTTTCTCCTGAACCAAGCCTAGCAGGATTTTATTATTTCTAGTGGAACATTACACAATCAAAACGGATATTATCAAGTATTATTTATGACCAAACTTTACAGCATTGAAACTCTGTTGCCAAACATATTTTCTCGTAGTGGTGTGCTCATTTTTGGACGGCAACATATTCATATTCTTGGCAACAGAGTTTCAATGCTGTAGAGTTTGGTCATAAATAATACCTGATAATATCCGTTTTGAGTGTGTAAAGTTCCACTAGAAATAATAAAATCCTGCTATATTTGGTTTAGAAGAAAATAAACTTTCTATTAGAAAGTTGTAGGGGTGTACTTATTTATGGGCGATACTGTATATATTCATTGCTTTTGGCTATCAGATGGATTTTACAATATTGTTTCAAATGTTTCATTCTCCTGTCAGTGCCAAGAAATTTAATTAAAGTAGCAGTCAAAACTCTCTGCGGTTCTAATTAGAATATTAATAGTATATTAAATGTATTTGCCTAAATATCTGAGAGCTTCTCTGGGTTTCCCACTTGCACTTTTGCAATGAGTGCCAGAAAGAATACAATTTTAAATATGTTGCAAATGAGATTTAAAGTGTTTTAGTGTTATGCGCAGAAACCTAATTAATTATTAATGCAGGGTTGTATGTGTTTTGGGGTAAATTAGTTTAGTTCATTAAACAATTATTCAAATTAATAACACGAATTGGCAAATTTTGAAAAGGAAGATACAGCTAGTAAACTAATAGACAGGGTAAACGTCCAACCATCTAAGCAACTGCCTAATCTAACTTTTTAAAGCTGAAATTGGTACTTTAGGTCATGGGGATCAATTAAAGACCAGACAACATTTCTAAAAAATATCAGAAGTCACATGATTAATGACGTCATCAAAACGGCCTAAATCTTCTTTAAAATGGACATATAGGACACAATCAGATACAAATTGCATATTTAGATAGAGCGAAGTAAGACCTATCAAATGGCACCATTTTGAGAAATCACCAGAAGTCGCATGATTCGTCGTTGCTTTTGAGTCTTTTACTGACAAAGGTCTTAACAAAATGATAGCAGGTTTGTCCGATACGTAGTTGGTGACATCGCCCATTAGCAAGATTACGTTTTGGTACAGATCATTATTCATCCAGAGGATATGGCTCAGTTTTGAATAAACTGCTTCATCAGAATGAACAAACATGTGTTGAATATCTAGATCTACGATGATGTCCAGCAAAAAGTCAAGGTATTCTTTACATAAGGGATATTCTGGTGGCTCTACAGTTACTGGAAAATACACTTGAATGCATTTTTCAGTTGTACAGTTGGAGACCATCCTATTAAAAGATGTCCAGGAAGGTAATTATTTGCCATCCAATCCAAACGGGAGAGACCCTACGATAGACCATGCTACAAGTATTTTGAAACATGCATCAAGTTCATCACGTGAATGCTTAATGTCGCTATAATTTGTCATAGGAGGAGGTCCAACATGTTTCCCAATAGAGTACGGTGCTACCTCTGCTGGCTCACTGTCTACGCTGTCGTATATATCAAGTTGTTCCGTTTGCTACCCGATTTTAATGATAGACTCCTTCTTTTCTTTAGTTGGTAGATGAAACAAAATCTTGATGGTATCATGAGTGGTGCCTGCACCTGTCATGTTTTTTGCCTTCCATCGTTGTTTTCTAGTGTACTCTGCATACAAACACATTTGTTTGACAAAGTAGCTGCCTCGAAGAGACCATTCTTGACCATGCCATGTTTTGCGTTCTTATGCCTTGATAAGAAATGTTATGATTGCATTTGTACAGCATATTTGTAAATTCTTTGCTGCCGGTCATTCTATAAATGAAAAGCTCCATAGCCGCTTGCTTTTAGACTAGGCTCTCTTGTGATAAGGCTCTCCCAATCGCTTGCTAGAGACCAAATAGCTTTAATGTGGGCATTTTTTTTAGCATAACCATATTCATTCTTCTCAGCACAATCATACATAGTATAGTATATGGCATTGTATAGACTCTACAGTGGCCTGCAGTCCAGCACTTCTATCAGTTTGTTCGTAGTTAAAAGTCATGTCCCTTGTCAGCGAGGTCTTCATTAAGAAAAATTCTTGTATGCTCCAAATGCAACCTTTTATATTAAAAGAATATTTCGATTGTATATCGAAATATCCAATAAAAAGAATTATGTTGAATTTGAAACATTTTTTAATGTAGACCTCGCTGGTGTTTTTTGCTTACCATCAGAATGCACTTGTTATAAAATCCTGTCTTTTGTGCAATATGTAAAAGAGGAATCATTATTACATGACTGGAAATTACGAAAATCAGAACATGATATAAGTCACTTTAATCACACGGAAAGTAAATCAACTGCTAAAATGGAAATTAACAACTTCTATGCTCCTGACTTAAAACATATAATTATAATGCGGAATAAATCGTATATCCCATTTTTAAATTATATACATTTAGAAGAAAGGAACACGAATATGCACAAATATATTAATTTAAAGTTAAATTAAGCAAAGTTTATGGTCGTTCAAAAGTTGGCAGCTATATACCAGCTTTTTCTTTAAATGTAATATAGATCGACGCATTACTTTGAGCTTTGAATGCCTAAATGTTAGAAACCGTCAACAAAAACTGTCACCAAAACTGTCAACATAGGTTTCTTCAGTTTTTAAGCTGGCCTGGCTGGCTGGCTATGTATGTATGTATCGCGCGTACAGGCCACACCAAGGAAGCTAGAGGGCTGAAAATTTAAATATTTACTCCATACTATGTTTAGAAAAAACGTTTTTCGTTGTTTTTTTAAAAAAATTCCCCCTAAATAGGTTTTTAACTTACAATGTAAGTTTATGCTGAATTGATCCCTTATTTTGGGTCCGGTAGCATTCACGCTTGTTTATTTGGGAATTCGGACTTTTTTGTAGTGATCACTGCCCAACATAAGGCGACAGAAGGTAACTTATTCATTGATCACCCCGTTGTCCAATTTCTTAATTGATCACCCCCAACATGGCACGCTGCCAAAAGACATTGGTCATGTGACGGTTTCTATTGAGTGACTAACCAAACCTGTTTTATCTAATCCGTATCAGACAGGCAACTGTTTTTAAAATGAATTACTGTACACTGTTAAGTCAGGCACATGGTTAACAGGGGTTCAAAACGCAACTATCTCAGTCACCAAACAGGGTTCATATAGTCTGAAGGGACGAACAATATGTCTCCAGTTTGTGACTCTTACACACAGACACAAAGAATCAGCAGTTAGTCGCATCAGCTTTAAAGAGAGGAAGACAGTAAACCTATGTCTCCCGTTTGTGACTCGTACACACAGACACAAAGAATCAGCAGTCAGTCATATCAACTTTAAAGAGAGGAAGACAGTAAACCTATATATCCCGTTTGTGACTCTTACACACAGACACAAAGAATCAGCAGTCAGTCACATCAGCTTTAAAGAGAGGAAGACAGTAAACCTATGCCTCCCGTTTGTGACTCTTTGACCTGAACAGACAACCAAACATACCAACAAACCAACACATTTTATTTGGGCTTTTATATATATATAGATACATCCGTAAATACGTAAGACATGTCAGTTTGGCTCAGTTGGTAAGAGAGCCGCCTAGCAATCACTTGGTCGTGATTTCAAATCACGGTAGGGAAATGTTAATTGTATATATATATATCTGTTTAATTTAACGTGATATGATAGACAAACAGTGAAGAGTTTGCTCCCTTAAATTCGGTGAGCATTGTTCTTGTTAGCTCTTGTTGTTCTTGTTACGGGGGGGGGGTAAAGTTACCTGCAACTTGGACTGGAGTTTGATAAAAAGGAAAAGTAGAAAAATGGACAGATAATGGAAAGAAAGAGTAGGTATATGGAGAGAAAGAAAGAAAGAAAGCGAGCCACAGAGCGTGAGAGCTAGAGGATGATAAGGGATGATTATATAGAAAAGTGACTCAATAGAAAAACAAAACGGTGAACGAAAGAAGCAGTGAAAGGGGGAGGAAGTACAGCAGAAAAAAAAGTCAACCGGTTATCTGAGGTATGAGAGGAGCGGTAACAGTTTGCTCGTACACACGAACACAATCGTTGAAGAAAAGAGCGTATTTGGAGGGATCGATCAGCCAGCCTCGTTGTCATTGGTGGATTCCACAGCAACATCTTGTGTGTACCATGTGAATTCAAAAGGAAGCCGTTCTCATAGTTTGTGTAATCACCGTCATAGACGACCGCTGTCGCACGTAAATGAATCTACCTTTCTATACATGCAGGCAAAGATTTGCAGTATGAGGAAGTGCCCTGTGCCCAGTGTTCTTTAATGGACAACAGCAACAATACGCTATAAAAACGAATCGATCTCAAAGAAAAGGCGCCAAATAACGAAAGAAGAGAGCTTTGCTGTCATGGTTGTTGCTTGGTTAACATAAACTAATACTTTATTTAAAATTGACAGAATGGAAATTGGTAAAAAAACTGACTTGTGAATTAAGAGACAATTCCAAAGTAATGGAAATAGTCTTTTTTTTTCGTGTGAATAAGTATCTTTTCTGAACTTTAATGGGAGATACATTCTGTTTACATCTTTAAAGGACAGAAAATTAAAAGAACCAGAAAGAGGCAACAAGGGAAGAAGGAAAGACTTTTGGTGAGTTGTTCTTTTTATCAACCGCCCCATTATCCATATTTGTTTATTATTACATTTTGAATTGGAGCTTAGATTTTGATTCAGATATTGTTTTCGTTTGAACATCCTTGATGCTGTATTTTATTCGTCATCGTTTTTGAAGGTAATTATAATAACAATAAAAGTTTCATTTCCTCGACCCATCGATTTGACACTTTCTATTTTTACCTTTTCCTTGTCTTTTTTAGTTTATATATATATATATATATATATATATATATATATATATATTTGATCAAACATCTATAAATATGTCATATGTATATATGTATTTGTTATGTGTGTGTGTGTTTGTGTGTGCGTATATGGTTATGTTTGTGTATATGTGTGTGTGTGTGTGTGTGCGTGTGTGTGCATGTGCGTGTGAATATAGTTTGGCCAAATTACAGACATAAGAGTTATTGCAAATTGTAACAATATTGGGTTAATTTCTTTTAAAAACTAATTTCTGGCGCTAAAATATTTTGAACTCTTTCGTTCTCTTGTTGCTCTTGAATCAAGTGATTTACCATATGTATTACAGAAATTGACTAATTTGTATTTTTCAAAACCCCAGTTTTTACTTTTCGATGGAAACCATTAGGTTTTTGCTTCATTTTAAGAAGGCGTCTCTAAGAGATTTAATAACTGCATTGGTTTAGTTATAATTTCAATTCTAAATTGGTTTATTTCTACCAACAATACGAAAGAAAAAATTCATGACACAGATTTTAAAAGGCTCACGAAATCCTGAAATTGAAGATCCATTTAAAAAAAGTGTAATCAAAAGAAAATTTAAAATCATTTAAGCTGAAAATTAGTTTGTATTCTAATAAGTCGCGGAAAAATACCAATAATGCCTAAAGTGACAGCTAACAGAATTGTGTGAAACATTCTCTTGTAACACAATCTCAGCAATCAATACCACTTCATAACTTAAATACTTCCACCAATGTTTCTTATTAAAAACGTTTGTACAATCTTTGTATTTAATTCTAATTAGAACAGTTGTTAAACAACAAATTATTCGACAATTTCAGCTAAAATAAGTCAGCGAAACACAGAAAGTACATTCGAAACTCAAATAAGAGCCTTATACTGTTTGCTTGTTATTGCTTCGTTAATAAAGCTTAATGAAACCTTTTAAAAAATGCAGGAAACTAGATTCTGTTTTTTGCAATCCATCTAAAATTATTTTACTTAAAAAAACAACTTTATAAGTTGATTGGTTTAATTCAACTATTTTTCTTATACCAGTGATTCTGAACGTGGGGCATACACCCCACAAGGGGGCAATTTGAATACATTAGGGGAAATTAGGGTGTAAAGAGCGAAAAGCGTTCTGTGGCTCAAAACTGAGATGTGTTAAGGCTTAAGTAATTATTTCCTAATTATACAATACTATTCATTCCAAATTATACAATACTATAATTCCTAATTGCACAATACTATTACTTTTTAATTTTCCTATAGATTCCATAGTAACTAATTCTTAACTCATTAACATTGTGAGGTATAAAAACGATGAGGTAAGCATATGAGGTGTGATTCTTTTTGTCACATGATATATAATTAAATTACGTTTTTATTGTAAGGGGAACATCAAAGACTCTAGGCTGTCAAGGTGGGTCGTGGAGCAGAAAATGTAAAGAACCACTGAGTTAATCGCCATGATTAAATGGATCCTTAAATTCAAATCGTGCCTCAAATGAATTAGGTGCGCCTGTGTAAAGAATCATATTCTAATTTAACATTAATTCCATAATAATTAGTTTGAGGAAAATACAATTATTCCTTTCTGTGATCAATTGATAGTTTAACCAAATAAACACAGTGGAATATTTTTCTCTTTGTCTTGTTTGTAGTTGTATAAAGAGTTATTTTGAATAGGAACTGCAGAATCAACAAACACCAAAAATGAGACAATCTAGGTATTTGTCATTCTCTTGTTTCAGCAGATTTGCAGAGTTTTGAAAAATAAACTGACCTCGAGTGGAAAGGAATGAATTCCATGAGTTTTCATGTTTTGTAAAATCAATCGTAACTGGTCAGTGGCTTCTCCAAACCTTTAAAGAACCCATTGTACATTGTAGAACGATTTCCACCGTCATAATTTCATCTAATTGAGTTTGAACGCGAGAAGGATAAATAGCAAGACAATGATTGAAGGTTTGTAGAAGCCACTGACCAGCTATGATTGATTTTTACAAAACATGAAAACTCATGGAATTCATTCCTTTCCACATAAATATATGGAGACTAGTTATTTTACAAAATTTCTCTCAGAGATTTTGAATCACTGTATGTTGTTGCTTTTGTCTATATTAGCATTCTGATTGTCAACTTTTATCATAACATTTTAACTTATTTAGTTAATGCAGTGTTTCCCAAAGTGGGTTCCGCAAACAAGATTCTGGTGTTCTGCGACATAATGTATCTTTTAATAGAATTTAATAAAAAGGTATTTTATAACAAAATGGTGTTCATCATTTTCACAATAATAAGTTAGGCGACGTGAAGTGTCACCTTCAGGTGAATGCAAGCGCGATGTTCTACTCTCTAAAATTTTAATTGATCACTGCCCATTTCAATTGATCACTGGGGGTGATCAATTAAAAGAATTGAAAAAAAGGGGTGATCAATGAATAAGTCACTTCTTTCGCCTTTTGTTGGGCAGTGATCACTAAAAAAATGGTCTGAATTTAAAAAACAACAACCGTGAATACTGCATGGCACGAACAATTTAGCAAAAACTTACATTGCAAATTGACCCCCACCCCACTAAAACCTATTTAGGGGAGGAAATTAAAAAAAAATAAAAATATTAAGCCCTCTAGCTCCATTGGTGCGGCCTGTACGGATGATGGCTCTCCATACATGCATACATACATAGTCAGGCAGACCAACTTGAAAACTGAAAGAAACCTATGTTGACAGTTTTGGTGACAGTTTTGGTTGATAGTTTCTAATAAGATATACGTTATACTTTGCAGACTACAAATGCTCTTCTATGCAAGAATTTACTTCATCCAATTAATAGATGGTAGAATAAAAATCGCCATATATGTTCTTAAGATTATTAGTAGATTCACAAAGATCGGTCAAGTATACTAAAGTAACATTAAATGCTTCAAAATAAATACATCCTCTTTGATTCAATGTTTTAAGAACTAGAAAGAAAACAACCGAATAAAGTGGTGCTTATTTTAGTCTTAAGCATTTCAAAAGCCGTGGCAACGTATTCGCAAAGGTGCTGATTTGCTTTTTAAAATAAAACCAATATAAAGTATCTTCAGAATATTTCATTATAATATTTCTCCTCACCCATGAATGTGTATGAAATTATGGCTTGTTCGTTTTTTAATTTCTGTATTTGTGAAGACTCTCCAATAGACCACCCAAATAGATAATTTGATGCATATTTTATTTTGTGAAATGATAGATAATTAATTTATCCGTCAAGATTATTTTGCTCAGCTTATTTTAAAACATATTTTTCTTATAGTCTTATGCAAATATAGCTATTTCATTTTACTTTAAAGATTAAAGATTAAAGTTACCAACGGAATGGCCTTAAATGTTTGCAATTTAATAACTATAGTATGATACTATGCTACTTTTAGTGTATAAGATTATTTCTTCTTACGTATATCTTTCAAATACTGTAACTTAGAAGGGTGGGGGAACGATTTTTCTTGCCTTTTGAATCAGACATTTTCTATCATTAGTCTAATTTGTATTTAGATAAGTGTTCAAGCCAACAAAGTTAAGTTTAACATTGTTTACATCACATCACATCACGCATAGTTTGTGCAGTATTGTACTTGTAAAACCGATTATATAAATAACTATAACTACTCATGAAATAGTGGAGAATTTCTTATTATCTCTTCGTGTCTATTCCTTTCAATTCAATCTTAATCTGCTTATCTGAAAGATTATCTGGAACGTCAAAATGATCATCAAACTATTTTAAGATATATTCAACCAGTATCAGGGAAATATTCTGTTTTCTTGGAGTTTACTGCCTTCCGTTGAAGATTATCGTATGAAATGATATATTCAGATCAAAATGAAATGTCATAGTCTAGGTGTCTGAAGAATTTGAATGTCACGCTCGCTTTCAGAATGCAATATTATTATTATTATTATTATTATAATAATAATAATAGTAATAATCTTAATCTTAGAATATCATAATTATTGATAATATCTACATTATAATGTCAAGCAAAAACATCTCGATAAAAAAACGGATGAAATGAGAGGCGAGGAAATAAGGATGGCACATTCATATGTAATCTCTGTAATATCGTCTGATATTAGTGCATTTGTTGCTTGCTGTTCGTTTGTTCCTTTCTGTTTTCTTTAGCTGTGTTTAGTTTGAACGAGTTTGATTCACAACCGTATTAGCTATGTTTAAGAAAAGAAGAGGGAGAACAAAAGACGTGTTTATAGTGCGATTACCTGGTCAAGAGAGGACCTTCCCGCTCCCACATCCGGGTCCCCGTTTCCGGTACCGTTAAATGGGGGATGCTGGGTAGTCTGCGATTCGGCGTGTTTATTGATTTAAAAACACATACATACATACATACATAAACATTACAATCTCTTATTTCAAATATTATTTCTCACGACGTTATGTTTATGTTTTATCTTGATTGATCAATCTTATTTTAGGAATTATAGTTTTGTTTGCTTGAGGCAAATTAGTGTAATCTGTGTTAGCTGAAAACAGTTGATAAATGGGAATAATATTGTTTTTATTTGTTAGAAACACACTGGTAATTATTGATGAAAGCCATAAGCAACGTGAACAATAGTTCATTGTTACCGCTAAATAGAAAAGTTATAAAAACAAGTGAGACCAGAAGAACAATATATAATTATCATGACAGTGTTTGTATTAACCGACGCAACTGAATCTATTTGCCATATTAATGCTTACAAAACAAAACGTAATTGTTTTAAAATGAGCCCAAAACATTGTATTAATAACTATTTTGCTTAAAGCCACATGAATCTGTCGGTATTTAAATACATTGTTCTTCTGTACACCTTTCTAACCTTGCTGATATTGATTTATTGCAGTTTATAAGAGAGTTCACCTGATAGTCTAGTGATTGAGGTAGTTAGAAATCTTTCTCATTAAAATAAAACGAAGAAAGATACACTCAATAATTACATTTCTCTGTAATGTATAATAGGTGTGCAGAGAAATATTCTTTTCGAGGAGGAAGGTTAGAGAGGAAATACATCATTTTAACAGTGTTAATTTGAAATGCCTCTGCAATTAGCCTGCTACTCTTTGCTTATTTAAATCTCCAAATGGAACAAGTAGCCAACAAGCCTGGCTGCTCCAAAGTCAAACTCTGTTCCTACTTTCTAGTGTATTTCTACTATAAATTTGAAAACACTGTACGACTTGTCTGTTTGACGCAGTGATAAGATGTCTGCTTTGAGTTTCCTTGATCGTGAGTTCAAATCACGGTAGGTTAATGCAGGTTTTATATCTCTGTTTACTCCCCGTTTACTCCACATTTTTGGAGAGCATTGTTCTTATTATATAGGAAACTCTGAATTTGTCCTGGAGTCTGACAATATATATATAGGGTTATACACTTTCCACTCTAAGACAGTGCAATAGATAAAACTCTAACATTCAGTGAGCAATAATATATATATACACTGATTAGTGCAATAGTTAAAACAAACGTTATTTACACTCTCTAAATTTCAAAGAATACAAGAGAGGTAATTGACTTAGTAAACCGTTGTCACAAACCTTTGAGCCAAGCTCAAGTAGAGGACATTATAAACCTGAAATCAGAGATCTTCCTATAGTATTTTTACTTTTGTATACTATTTTTAAAGATAAAAGTGATACACATTACTGGAATTGTTGGATAATGCCGGTATATTTCTTCTCGCCGATGCGAAGGAGACAGATAGACGTCTCATTCCGGGGCTGCACATTTACGAGAGGGAAAATTCTGTGGAGGGAAATAAGTTTGGAGAAAAGACTCGCCCGCGTGGCGGGAGAGAAAGACGACAAAATTCAGTATTTTCAATTGAAAATCTGCGGTTCGCTTTATTCCCGTCGATAGCTTCGATTCCGGGCCGATTCGCGGATCACTTTGAGGCATCGAATTCTGCTTCAGTTAAAATTCTAAACGAGTGGTCACTTTGCTGAATCACTACAAGTGATGGTAGTAATTAAAAAGGCTTCTTCCTCATTTTAGACCCCCCTTCCTTCACCCCTCAGGGTGAAGAGGGAAGCTCCTTCGCCTGTTGACCTGCTGCTCTGTCTGTCGGATTCTAACTGATTCTAAACTACCCGCGATTTGTTGGTTGCATTTCATTACAGAGTCACATAGAGACACGTCGTTCGGAATTGTAATTTTGACAAGTTTGAATTTGAATTTGAATTGTAAGGTTGTAACAAACTGTATTAAACGAGTGCTAGAACTAAAACATCGTGTTTAAGAATCGAAACATATATTTGACACCGCTCCGTGTCCATAGGGTCCAATAAACGGCATGAAAGTATGTTCATACGTGACGCTTGACATTGTATGAAGCTATATCAATTGTTCTAATAAGCTATGATATATATATATATATTTACTAGAACCAATTCATAAGCAAAATGATTTCGAGCTTGTGTTGTTTCTCTGTGTACGGTTGGAGAAGAATTGATGAAAACAGTGCAAGGATTCAAACGTTTCGATTACGACCGAAACGTGTGACACAGATTGTTCAGAGAGTGTGTGCCCTAAACACATATATGTTGGATGTGAATCCAAATGAAACTTGAAATGAAATGATGTCGCGTTGTGTTAATGCGAAATCGGAAAACGAGATTTCATTTGGATACGAGCTCTAAGCAATGACAACAGCGCCAGAAATGTCTCTCTTTTCTCAACCGGAAAACGATGGAAGCTGTTTCTTTCGGTAATTACCATCAAAACCATATCTGATAGATGTCTGGTCCTGATATCAGGGCAAAGGAAACCAGATAACAAATCGAGACATAAGCATTTGTGGCTTTATTTGAGATGCCATACATTGTAGTATTAAAATGATATTTTTTAACAGGTCAGGTGAGTCACTCAATAGAAACCGTCACATGACCAACGTCTGTTGGCAGCATGCCGTGTTGGGGGTGATCAATTAAAAGAATTGGAAAAAGGGGTTATCAATGAATAAGTTACTTCTCTCGGTTTTTGTTGGGAAGCGATCACTAAAAATGTCTGAATTTTCAAAGGACAAGCGTAAATGCTGCCGGACACAAACTAAGGGATCAATTTAGAATAAACTCACATTTCAAATTGAACCCCCAAATAAAAACCTTTTCTGTGCGAATTTTCAATTTTCAAAACCGTTTTTTTCTAAACACAATAAGGAGTAAATGTTGAAAGTTTCAGCCCTCTAGCTCCATCAGTGCGGTATGTACATACAGCCAAACCAGCTTAAAAACTTTCTAATAGAAAGATTGAACAGAAAAGAACAAATGGTTTCAATATTCAAATGGTTCTTCGGACCATTGAACTCCTTCTTGTTATTTGTGTTGTAAACACGACGTTTCGGCCTACTTCAGGTGTAACGTCCGAGTGTGATGGGTTAAACAGAAATTATGTTTAAAGGGGGGTAGCCCATATAGCGCATGGCCCGGGTGTTTCTGTGTCGGGTTTAGATTTGTTGAGAAGTGGAAGCCACATCGGGGTGAAATCGGCCGAAACATCCTGTTTACAACACAAGGAGTTCAATCGTCCGAAGAACCATTTGAATAGTAATGACCCTTCTCAAAACTATAGAAAATAGGTTTCAATATATTTGGAAACATGTTTCAAAGATGTCCAACATTGAAAGTTGATGTCATTAGTATCATAATGCAATGCGCCTAATCATATTGTTAGTATCTTAGAATATGTTTACATCACCGCCTATAGAGCAACATTTTCTAAATATATATATAAAGAGGTTCGCCTGGAAAGTGTTTATTCACAGTAAAAGTGTAATTCTTTTTGTTGACAATTCTGTTTTATTTGAAATATATGAACAGTTCAGAAAGATCTTCTAAAATCTGTTTTATCTGTCTTTTCTCCCCAAATGATCACTGTACTGTTCTGTGACATCGTGCATAGTCTCGGAAGATCGATTAAATACATAGCCCCAAACTTCAGCACAAGAAACTATCCAATTTGGCACAAAGCATTTAGTGACAAAGCTTACAATTTTGCTGCTTGTTCACTTTGGCTTCTGAATGGAAACTGATTAATTAACCTGTGGCTTCACCGCAAATCTGATTAAAAAAATAGATTCCGATTGGTGAAAATGTGCCATTGGCTCTCAAACTAAGAACCATACAACGTGCACAGGAGAGGGTCATGCTTGGTATCACACGAGGGGATCACAACACTGCACAGTATATTAGACAAAAAAACAGTCAGAGATATAGAACACTCAAATGGCAACGGACAGGCCATGTTGCAAGAATGACAGACAACTGCTGGACACAACGACTCACATCGTGGATCCCCAAAGATCATATGCGAAACTATGGCCGACAGAAAATAAGATAGAGTGACGAACTAGACAGGTTTATGAGATATTGGCACCACGACGCCCGCGACAGAGAGATCTGGCGAATATTCGGGACGGTCTATGTCCAACGAAGGGCGATAAAGGATGATGATGATGATGATGATGATGAGGAAAGGATGATGATTGTGGATTTTAACGTCTATTTACGGATAGAAATAGGATAAAATCTAATTTTAATCTTCGATAATGTTGAAGCATCGTATATTATTTTCGTTGATTTTATAAGCTTAAAACAGATCAAACATTTAATTGATTTTGTTAGAAATAGTTTCTTCATGGAGTTTTTGATTAAGCATTTTAACATTCGAAAGTCTTAAAGCGAGGCTTCAAATTATGTTGATGTTTCCGAGAATATAATCTCTTATCTCATTGGAGGATCGTGATTTTAAAAGCAAATCACAGTGATGAGATAAGACTTTAATGTTGGTTTCAATAAATAGAACCTGCAATTTGCCAGCGGGCTCGCTTTAAAAATAAACATCTTTATAATATTACTGCTTTATATAATGTTTTAGATACCAAACATGCAAAGAGTTAGGATTTCATTTTACTTTCGTCAAAATATATTCCTAAGTTTCCTGTCTTTCAGCCACTCTTTTATTATCAATTCTGCTGATTAGTTGTATAGCCAGTTTCCACAAACACTGAGATTAAAAAGAATATAAACACAATGAGTCCCCGAATTTCGGCAATGATCACCGTTAATCAACCCTGGATTAACCATTAAGCAGAATAGGCTTAGGACACCAAAAGAGAAGGGGGCACCACAGGTTTCTTGCAGTTTCCAGATTTAAATTATTAAAAGTTGTTTAACATGACATTTAAAATTTAACATTTTTTGTCTTGTATATAAAGTTAATTCAAACATTCAATATCGAAGGAACCTAGTCATTTTGCAAGTACAAGTTTCATAGATACAGAATCGGCTTAGTAAAGTAGTGTATTTTTGTAGGAGAATGTATTTTATTTTATGTTTTCCGATGTGTTCAGTATGAATATGATCTTCATATCTTCAGGAATTTTTCACTTTTGAAAAACTTGTCAGTTACAAAATAGTAGGGGGCGCCATTTTGGGGATGTACTTAGGGCATCAGTCGACTTTAATCCGGTCCTGCTGTTAACTCAAAGTACATAATACGCTTTACTTTCGACTTTAAGTGATCACTGAGAGAATTCAGTATCTTTCATTGCTCAAATTACTTTGTTTCCATACGCATACATTCTCAAACGAACGTGCGAGCACACCTCTTTAAAGTTGAATTCACTACTAAATAAGGAGATATACATGCATTCATATAAATCGACTAACTGAAAGGACTAATCGTCAAAGAATTAATAGATCTAATATCTATATGAAAATAGGTAAAACTCTGTTTGAAATCTTTTGAGCAATACCTGATCTTTTATTTTTTCCCTGTCCACTTGCCTGTTTAATATTTATTTATTAAATAAGAATGCCTCTATGGGCATCTCCATACACAATTTACATTAGCAAATACTTTTTCAATCTTAAAAATATTAGTAAAAATAAAATAAAACACACATAATTTCTAATAATAAAAATGTAGGAAATCTAATAAAAAAAATCACAAGCTTAAGTATAAATAATTTTAAGAATAATTTAGATACATTTAGATCTGCTGGGATAGAAAATACATTAATAGGGCAATTTGGCGAGTTATCAAATGAGATATATAGAAGAATTTAGGAAAAATAAATAAATAAAATGCTGCCTGGTATCAGTACAGAGAAACAATTACCAGGCACATTTTATTTATTAATTTATTTTTCTTAAATTCTTCTATATATCTCATTTGATAACTCGCCAAATTGTCCTATTAATGTATTTTCTACCCCAGAAGATCTAAATGTATCTAAATTATTCTTAAAATTATTTATACTTGTACTATTTATTACATAAGTTGGTAAATTCCAGTATTTCAAAATTGTTTGGGAGAAAAATCAATTTGTTTTGTGTGACTCTGTTTTTGCAATGGACTTAGCTAGTACATTTCCCGTCCTATCCGACTTATTAAACATTAGAATTCCGTAATTTGTAAAACCATTTAATATTTTGAAAGTCTCCACTTGCCATCCGCTCAAACAAAGTAGTCATGCCTACATTTTCTAGCCTATCCTTATAATTTAAATCACTTATACCACTTATCATCCTGGTATATTTTCTCTGTACTGTCTCCAATTTAAAAATTAAATTCCAATTTCCATGTCTAACTCGCGGGGCTCAAGCCTGTACACATACTCTAAATGTGGTCGTATTATTGCGTTATACATTTTTAGCATAACATATGGATCTCTTGATAAAATATTTCTGCTAAGCCAACCAACTGTGGAGATTGCTTAGCTACGGCTGAAGAGATATGTTTTTCAAAATTAAATTTGTCATTAAATTCAACATCTAAGTCTTTCTCTTCCGATGCTTTTTGTAATGGCTGTTTTGCCAATATGTATGTGTAACTTTTATTTCTTATGCCAAGGTACATTACTTTACACTTTATCCACATTCAATCTTAAGTTCCACGTAGACTCCTACAGATCTAACCTTTTTAAGTCTTCTTGTGCTAATTTACATTTATTTGATCCAACTAATAATTTTACATCGTCCGCAAACATTTCTACTATACATTTTCATTTCTCTGGAAGATCATTTACAAACATTAAGAATAATAACGACCCAAAACAGAACCCTGTGGTACCCCGGCCTTAACGGTTTCTTTTTGTCAGAAAAAGCAACCTCAACTTTAACTCTCATTTTCCTATTTTAAAGATCTTTTACAGTGCCTATTGTACTTTTCGAAATCCCAAGATTTTCCATTTTCACAAGTAATCTATAATGTGAGACTATCAAAAGCCTTTCTGAAATCTAAATACAGAATGTCTGCACAGCCTTCTATTAAGTATTTATTTATAACATCAATAGTTTCTAGCAAATTGGATAGTACTGATTTATCAGAAACGAAACCATGCTGATTTACTATAGTGCTACCACTCACAAATTCAAATACATGCTTTCTGACAAAATTCTCATAAGATTTGCACAATATACATGTTAAAGGCACAGGTCTGTAATTGCATGCTGAATGTACCGAACCCTTTTTTTATGTAAAGCTACAACTATATTATTTTCCCGAATTTCTCGTGTTTTGTCTTCAATAATACATTGGTGGGAGAATTCTGTGAACGCAATTATAAAACTTGAATCACTGCTAAGAAGTTTTGGGTGAATTTCGTCAGAGCCAACTGCCTTGGATATATTTTATTGACATAATGATTTTGCCACCTCTTCAGGCGTGATAACTAATTGACCCATTTCATTTGATAAATTTGATACTTTTTGTAACAATCTTTTTGCAAAGGACCAAAAACTTCTAAAGAATGTCTAGATTGAAAAGAATAACTAATATCCCTGCAGTTTTCTTAGGTGAATTGGACAGTTTTACCTTTTTCATTTTTCAATGAACTGATAGTTTTCTCAAATAGCTAAAAAGTCGTTTACAACTTGTTTTCATATTTTAATTTAGCGTTACGTTCTGTATTTTAAAATCCCCTCGCTTTATATAATGCTGTCTGGGAGTTAACCATTGGATGGTGCCTTATTAAACACTTTACAGGTTTTCTCTTTCTCTTTTCTTTTACGAACTAAACTTGAATTATCCTAAAGTAGTTTTCTCAAAACTCCACCATTCTTTTTTATCTTCAAAACAGCATTTGGCAATTCGCCTGCCATTACCAAAGGTTTATTATACAACTCATTCCACATGTGTTCAACGTGTAAATCCTCACAATACTAAAATCTCAGTTTATATTACTTGATTTTTCTAAAGCGAACTTATCAGTAACTTAATACTATTGTTTTCCTTTTGTTCTCTATATAACCCAAATCAACCCCATATAATTATTTTTCTACACAAATTTGATCACTTTTTCCAAGTGGTCCTAATAACCCCACCCCATCTACTAAACTATTGTTACTAGAAAATACCTGGTCGAGAGTAGATTTTTACATACTAACTCTTCTTAGTTTAGTTGGATTATTTTCTATATACCAATGCAAAACCCCGCCAATAGTACGTACAAATATATATTTTGTAATATGAATCTCATGATTTACAATTCCTTTACCCCAATCTACATCGAATAGATTAAAATCTCCAACTATAGTTATGTCTGTTTCGACTGTTATAGACACACACTGTAGTTGCCTTATCAGTCTATTATTGATTCATCTGAAATGTTTGGGGATCTATAAATGCACGCAATAACCCTCCATACTGAGTATTATTTTTTCTATCCTCCCTATATAATTTACAATTTGGTATAGTAATTTATGCGTCGATTACCTTTGTGTTTAAATGGCTTTCTGTAATACAAATAATATTATATTTCTCTGATACACACATTAATTCATTCAGTTTGTTGTAAATTGAGTTATCATTAGTATATAACATTTTTTACGTCTTGTCTGCATAATTATATATTGTTCTACATTGGTAGCGAGTAGGTCGACTTAATTCCGGTTTACCACGTCGGTTTGCCCAGTGCTTGATTTATCTTATGAACATCTTTTGTTTCATCAGTTAGAGATGTAAAGCCTAGTTTACTGTGTCTCTGCTAGTGGCCTTAACTGGTGTCTGTTTCAGCAAGTTGTTACTTCTGCCAGATGGTCTATATCTCTGTCTTCCCTCTTGTCTCTTTTTAAACATTGCTTCTCGCTCAGTTCTGGTTAAGTCTTGGTTACACCACATACCTTTCTGTAACTTCCTTCCCCGGCCATAGTTTGTTAATTCCAGTCTTGTCTTCTATACGCATTACCAGGATTAATCTTGCATATGTGTCGCATATTCTTGTGTTTAAATGGGATTCTGTAATACGAATAATATTATATGTCTCTGATACACACATTAGTTAATTCAATTTGTTGTAAATTGAGTTAACATTTTAACGTTTTGTCGGCATAGTTATATATTGTTCTACATTGGCAGCGAGAAGAGTTACAATTTCCCGCAGTTAGCCTTTTGCATGTAATAAAATCTGAACATCTGACTTCTCCATGTGTGTATTGTACGACTACATGTTTTAAATGTTCACCTTCAGAATTTTCCGTTATGCTAGTTATTATAAGATTTCTTTCACGTTTTCTCTGTTCGGTGAGATTTGCATCTATTAATTGGATTCTCTATGGAGAGCCTATTTCGATGTTTCCTCCACCACATCTTTTATTATTTATTTTCGCTAGCCACTACTGCCTAACTTCTTTTTTAACTTTTGTCATATTTTCAATATCAATGTTGCCATTGTCCCTTTCATAAACACCTTATTATATGCATCACTTTGCAACAATAATTTATAGTGTTAATTTGATACTGATGTCGCGAAGAATAAAGTTGGAAGAGGATCGAGTTCTATGCAGATTTCGTTTTCTGGCCTTTGTGCTTTTAATGTAGTTTTGAATCATGTAACTTTGACGCTCCAATTAAGCTTTATGAACACGTGTAAACACTGTGAAGAAAAGATTGAAGAACATAACTTTACTGTAAAAATGTTAAAAGCAAGCTCAATGTTGAACTGGCGATAGCTGTCAAGCTGCCGGAAAGAGGATGTCAGGGATTTGATTAGATTGTGACAGAATCGATTAGCTGAAACAGAGGAGAATAATGGCCGCCCCAAAACGCTTCTCGAAGACATTGCAGTCTCGTCACTTCCGGCCAAGAGCTGCCAGACCCATCCAGACGCGTTACTTATTCTTTATTCCTTTCTGATTCTGTGATTAGCTGACCCTTTTACTATCCAGATTTTCTTTTCAAGAAATGATCCAAAAATAATAGAAATATTTAAGTTTCAGTCCCGATTCTCTTCTTACTGGTATGCTCAAACATTAGACGCGATTTAACCGCACTAAATAATTCTTAGAATGCCTTAAAATCAATAGTATTTAATAGAATCTATTGATAACATATGATAACGTTAAACTAAGAGGAGACATCAATAACGATGATATCAATGATTGCTAGTTTTTTCTTATGGAAAAGCGATGACAACTGGTATGTAGAATGATCTTCTAATACTCATTAGTGAGCATATGTAACATAAATCTATACATGACACATAATGAACAAAACATGATTTACAATGAAACTATCTAAACAAGGATATACGAAACAGGCGCTTATTAAAGCGATTCATTTATCTTTCATTTCATTGTTTTCTTTTATGTTAATGATATGCCAGCCCCCCGCCCCGCCCCCAGCAAGTGTGCACACATCAAAGTGAACTAGATGAACTAGAAATATCTGCGTATATGCTAACCGACAACGCAGAGGATTTAGTCTTGAAATAACTGAATCATATCATTGTATCATCAATGAATGGAACTTAAGCATTGTTTTCATGGGGCATTGTTAATAAACATCTAGAATTTCTTTTGGACATACATCTATTAGTGTCCTACAAGGACTTTCTTGAACCAGGGATGAGAGAGAGAGAGTGAGAGAGAGAGAGAGAGAGAGAGAGAGAGAGAGAGAGAGAGAGAGAGAGAGAGAGAGAGAGGGGGGGGATAATTGAGGGAGCGAGGTGGGTGGAGCGAGGTGGGTGGAGAGTAAAGCAAGCATGGTTCTCATTTCTATCTATACGTTCCGTCATAGGAAAATCAATGTCTGGCTGTAATAATATCTCTTGTATGACCTTGATAGAACCCTGACTTTTATAATAAACATCGGCATAAACATCATAACCTGTTTCCAAGTGAACCAGATAATGTTACAACCTATAAGGACAGTGACGAGATTTGTTAACCTTTAGAATTTGAATATCAAGAGCTCAAAAGCTTTTCAAAAAGATAGCAATCAAGAAAATCTAGAAGTGGACAGCTTCATTAACGAGATGCTATGATACTCTTCTTCTTTGAAAAAGAGTCTTTGGAGAAATGAGAGAATAAAATTAAGATTGTAGATTACTTCATGGATAAGCTGTCTGGGTGTGGGATTTTCTATTGCTTATTGTCCAAGCAAATGGACTTTGAACCATAGTGGCTTATAAGGAACGGTATCTTAGTAATGAGGTTTGATTTAATGTCCTATATGGCCTCTTATATAGGAAGTTGTGTCGATAAAAACGTATATTGTTAGGATCTAAGAGCGAGAAATGGTGTCCATCACTGGATGCAAATCTGACCTTTGTTTTTATTACCTCTGATGATAGGTAGTGGGCGAAATTATCTTGCTTCGTTGAAACCATACTGAGAATGATTAAGCCGAAAGCAAATTATACAAGACTGGCTGCTGCAGGGTCAGACTCCACTCCAGCTTCTATTCCCATGCGTATCTGTACGATCAATTTAGCTCAGTCAGTAAGACGCCAGGCTAGCAAACATTAGGTCGTGAGTTCAAACACGGTAGGGAGATGTTTACACCTCTGATTTTGGTGATGATTGTTGTTCTTGTTAGGGTAGGAAAACAAAGTCAACTCCTGACTTTGTCCTGGAGTTTGACAAACATATAAAAGCTTCCAAAGAAGATTATTACTTGAAGCTAATCCAGCAGTTATTTTCTAGTCTTGCTTATTGTTAAGGTCATAACTTCATCTCGGTTATTTCTTTCTTGTCAGCCATTTGAGTAATGTTTTCTTTGGTGGCTTCTGTGTGTCGTCTGATTATAATAGAGGACAATATTGTGTAAAACGTGAAATAATAAAGATGAGAATGATCTTCTAAAACAATGTCCTTTCATCTTCCTTTAGAGATAACATTTCCCAGAATATTATTATTTATATATATAAAAACTGTTTTTAATCTGTATACCTCTAACTACTATTATTATTGTACTCTACTGGCCACAATCAGCCGGATACATTTCCAATTTCAACTGATCTCTAATCTGTGACTTCATTACTTTTGTCGTGAGAAATCAAACAAACCAATATGAATGTTAAATCCATATTGGTTTGTTTGATTTCTCACCACAAAAGTAATATATTTAATAATAAACTGAGAATCACTAATCTTTACAGTCTAGGAATTTACTAAAATAAGATTTCTTCTGTTACAGTAAATTAAAATACCTAAAAATGAAATGCCTGGTAACATAAAGTTAATCACAGACATCGAAGAATTCCCTTATCACCAATTCTTGTTACTATGAAGAAGTGATGTGTTGGTGACAAATCCTCGGTGTTTAAAGTAGTGTTTTTCGTACATGGATTTACTAGAATAAAAGATATGAAAACCCAAAATGCTTTGTAGCACACTAAGAATACCACCCAATATGGTTCTCATGAATAGACGAAAGAAAGAAAGGATACTACACTCAAAAGATGTTCTGATTTTTTTTCTATTTGTCCAGTAAATGGGAGCAGTTCTCTAGAGCTAAGAATTATTTGCCAATTAGTCAGAGGTATGATAAATGACTAATGACTTTGGGAATTTATCATGAAGGTTGAATATACAGAGCTGCTGCACCCATAATTTTATGTAGGCAATTATTACTTCGAAACATATGTTAGCTCGAGATATTTACAATGTAATGAAGACAATATAAACTAGCACTCCATGGGAAGTTATGAATCACCGCCACCCATATATGCTGTGTTGGGGATGACCAATTAAAAGGTTGGGCTGTGATCACTAAAAAATGTCTGAATTTTCAAAAAAAACAAGCGGGCACAAACTAGTACTGTACATTATTCTCGATATTTACAAAGCATTGAAATATAAAGGCCAAATCTAAGCAAATGGGTGATAAAAAGAGAGTATAAAGCCAATGTTTCAAGTTTAGTGAGCCTACCCGCCTGGAAAATCAACATTAAAAATCGTAGATTTTACCTGGGTTCGAACACCCACCTCCAACATTGGCTTGAACATCGACAAGCAGCACCAGTGAAAAATACCGAATAGGCCCCACTGATCAAAAGTTATACAGATTAAATGATTATGATCTTAGCTAACCATGTATAATTGACACTTAAAGTCTATTGCGTTTCTAAAACCAGATTGTTAAAGTTTTTAAGGCATCCTGGGAAATTACTGAACAACAAACCAAGGGTGATCTTTAACTGCTCTAAGCTTGGATGATCTGTTTGGGGGCCTGAATAAGAAAAGACTATAAGGAGCTGTACGCATGTTTTTGACAAACTCCAGTCCAAGTCGTACGCTGGAGTTGACTTTGGTTTTCCCCCCTTAATAAGAACAACAAGAACAATCCTCACGAAATTTAGGGGGAATAAAGTCTTCACTGCTTGTCTGTCCTGCCTCCTTAAACCAAACCGATACATACAATTAACATTCCCTACAGTGATTTGAAATCACGACCGAGTGATCAGTAGGCGGCTCTCTCACCGACTGGGCCAAACTAACAAGTCTTGTATATCTACGAAAACTTATGTTACAAATGCGCAAGGGCTTATTTCATTCTAAA
>VCCN01000623.1:1258097-1272947 GCA_006491835.1 Architeuthis dux
ATGTCTATCTTCTAGGATACAATATAGTTCATATAAAAGAAAGAATCAACAATTACATTCAAATCATTTTGTTGATTATTCTTAATTCATTCATTTATACATACCAGTATTTGTTTGTGTGTATTTAGCTGTGTATTCCATCAGCATCATGGTTAGCTTTTCCATCGTTGGACATAGACCTTCCCCAGGATTCGACAGACCTCTCGATCGCTGGCGTCGCGTTGCCAATATATTTTGAACTTGTCTAATTCGTTACGCCATCTTATTTTTTTACTGCCACAATTGTGCATATGATCTCTGGGGTTGTTAGTCGCTATGTCCATGGTTGTCTGACATTCTGGCTACATGGCTTTCCCATTGTCATTTGAGTTTTCTAATGGTTTTTATGATATCTCTCCCTTTGTTTGTTTTCTAATATAATGAGCTGTCTTGTGATCTCTCCGTGTGATGTTTAACACGATCCTATCCTGTACACGTTGCATAGTTCGTTGGTTTGTTAAAAGAATAATCGCGGATGTCCTATTTTTTAAGTTTTGCTAAAAGACAATGATTATTTTGATCAGTTCCTTTAATAATGCATTGTATACCTTCATACATATGCTCGGAGTTCGTCAAGTAACGAATGTAGGAAGCGTTCGTAATAAATGTGGGATCTAGCGCTTTCTGCTGATATCTGCTGATATCTGCTGATATCCAGCCACTTCCAGGATTTGGGGCGTGTAATGCTGGTTAAATTAACTGCTGTTAAATTTAAGTTTTGGCGTTTATCGTTGTAGAAACATCGATGCCCCTCGTGGTACGCCGCCTCAGGTGTATTGAGGGCTGAATGTATTCATTAATTGCTTGCTATGTTCATGTGCCACTACCATACTGTCTAAGTTCATCAATGCATAAACAGATATCAGTCACTTAGCAGCAGAAATGATTAATGCGAATCAATAACTTTCGTTAATGGATTCACAACGTTTTACAACCTATGCAAACGATGTGTTGTACTGGTGAACAGCGTCAAGGAAACGATTTTACTACAGAATCTAAAACTTTGATGAAAAAGAGGAACCTTTAAACTCTGTACCCCGTCCATCCATCGATCATCTGGATCTTAGCACGTCTCATGTAATGAGTGAGATGATCAATGCATTACTTGGTGATCCCGACTGATGAAGGTGTGCAAAAGTCGCGCTACCCAAGTTGTTATAAAAGGTGAAACCTCGAGGCATGTATGAGAAATGGCATACGCCGGTGACGTTTGACATTTCGACTAAATAAATACCGTCTCGTATTAAGAATTATTGAAAAAGCGACCAATCAACAGAGGAGGTGGAGACAGTGATTGTCTCAAGTATGAGACACATCTCCACAGTAAGTAGGGAAAAGGAGGGGCAAAACTGCGTTCAAACACAATGGCAACGAAAGCACCACACATGCATTGTTACCAACAGGAGGATATTTTTTGTCAAACTCCAGTCCAAGTCTGGAGTTGACTTTGATTTTCTAACAAGAACAATCCTCACCAAATGTAAGGGCGTAAACGTTTTACTGTTTGTCTGTGTTGTCACGTTAAACCAAACCAATATGTAAAGTTTACATTCATATACCGTGATTTCAGATCACGATAAACCGATTGTCAGGCGGTTCTCTTACCGACTAAGCTAAATTGACTTACATATCTACGGAAAGCTATGTTAGAAATACGCAAGGGGTTATTTAATTCTAATTTAATAAATAAATGAATTTACAAAATTAACATTTCCCTACCGTGATTTGAAATCACGACCAAGTGATTGGTAGCCGGCTATCTTATCGACTGAACCAAAGTGACAAGTCTTATATATCTACGGATTTATTTATTATATATACAATACAAAAGTTGCAGTAATCATCTTCAGTCGGAATAGAAGTAGCAGTGGCGTTTGACCCTGTTGCAGCCAGGCTTGTCACTTGTAAAATTCATCTCTCCACCAGTAATCATGATACAATCTTACTTGTAGGTGTTTTATTATTTATCGGACCGTACCTTAGCTTTGACAAATAAAATATGAGTGGCATAGCGGGGAGAATTAAAAAGAGTTTTAGCTTATACCTTTGTAGATATTTTATCTGTTTCTGATGTGCTTATCATTTATTTTTTCTTTCTAAATTTCAGCTCTTTATATTTTCTGGAAGAGACATCATGAGAAATTGCTTAGAACAATAATTAAACTGCAAACATTTCCCTACCAAATCTAATGTTTTATGAACAAACATCCTTTCCTTTTTTATTAAACCTTTCTTCATCTAAATTTCAATTCCCCCCCTTCTCATTCTGTTTTCTTGATATATTGCTCTTTTATTAGTTGAGAACCTATATTTGCTCGGCGCCGGTGTGAACGACTGCTAAACCAGTTGCCTAAATCGTAAAGGTGAATAAAGAAACAAGCTCCGTGCTACGATCGAACCAGCATCCACCCTGGAAGCAACCGTATACGTAGATTCTGCTCTACCGATTGAGCTAACGAGGTTCTCATGGTAGGCAGGATTCTTTTATTCCTACACTGCTGGCTCCTCTACTCTCACGCTCGTATTTAGGCACGAATATAATGTGGTTCTCTATGTCGACAGTATGAAATCAAATGATGGATACTTTTTATATCCGACAGATTATGATAATTATAAAGACATTTATTGGTTGAGAACCTATATTTGCCCGGCGCCGGTGTGAACGACTGCTAAATGTGAATAAAGAAACGAGCTCCGTGCGGGGATCGAAGCCGCATCCACCCTGGAAGCACCGGGCAAATATAGGTTCTCAACTAATACATGTCATTATAATTATCATATTCTGTCGGATATAAAATTACCCATCATTTGATTTCATATATTGCTCTTAAATAATTTGTTTCCTTTCCTGATTCACTTCTGTCGATTTTTATTTTTTCTGCTGTTTACGTTCTTTAAAGTTTTTGGCTCCAGGAACATAGATTGGACATCATTTCTAGAATTAATCTGGCGTCAAATCCCAGTTAAAAGGGTGCATCCTTCAATTCAAACGAGCATTCGTAATTATTTACAGACAACCTTTCTTGTGTAAAGATTAGCTTGCGAATCAGCTTGATGCCATTGGCCACACACGAATACGGAAAGAGAACAAATGTGTATATCTGCATTAAATGAGAGATACAAGTAACGTGGGAAGTAAAAACATGTGTTTATGTTAGTTCATTTGACTATGATTTTTATTCTTTGTAAAACTATCTGGACAAAAAACAAAACTTTACCATCGCATACCCTGATGAGCCAAAACATTATGACCATCTGCCTAATGAGTTGTTGTCCCCCCATGTGCTTGCAAAACAGCTCTTGCCCGATCAGAAAGGTCTCTACAAGACCTCTAAATGTCTTCGCTGGGATCTGGTGCAACGATGTTAACAGCAGGTCCTTTAACTGCTGCAAGATATATGGTGGAAGTTATGCAGAGCGGAATAGTTTGTTAATGGGATTGAGATCCTGGGAGTTTGATGGCCAGGGTAGGGAAACAAAATGTTGTATCATTCGTTGAATGCGCATTTGGTTTCTTGTGAAATAACTGAAATTTACGAAATCTGGAGTAAATCCCATTCGACATTAGATATTTTAACACATAGGAACCCAGTGTGACATCGGTGTCACATACAATTTAATTGATCTGCACAGTCGCTTATATAATATTATATTGCATCCTTGATTTTAACTCATGAAGTGTACTAAGTGATATCTACTGAACATCTTGGTGCAGTCACGTGACTGTGTGTTAATTTGCCTACCCAGAATCCCACATAATGTTCCTTCAAGTAGAAATAGGCCTGGTTTCTTATGGGTGGCGTCAAATCCTAGCGTATTAACACTTAGCAATTTGTGTTTTGTTATGATTGAATATTACTTTACCTACAAAGCTGATATACGCAGTTCCGTACACAGATGATCAGGTACAAGTGTTTGAGATTCAGAAACGTTTTTTATGTCGTGGTTTAGATTTTAAAAAGCTATCATATAACCAAATGATATAATGCTTTTTTTCTATCAAGGATTTTACCAAATTCATTGATTTAAGCAAGTTTTTCTTTCTTTCTGAATTCATGTTGATTAGAGCTATACGCAAGAAAAGCCGATTATAAATAATTTGGAAAGATAGTGTGAGTATGCGTGTATACACTCTAGCGTGGATCTAGAAAGATAAGTTGAAATAGCGATAATATCTTTAACACCCGGTTGCAGAGAAATAAAAGAGTTTGTTTTCAATAGCTGTTTTAGCTGTTTTTATAATTCAAATTCACTTCTACCATTTTAGAAATGAATAATTAGCTTAGATGTAACTTTTGCAAAACACAAAAATCCCTTCCTGATGCTTGCAGATGCACATTGCTTTAGAATCTGCCATAATTGGAAGGCAGGAAGAGTGCGTTTCTGTGAATGGTTGTTCCTCCATATGGGCGCCCGTCACCAGCGGAGTCCCACAAAGGAGTATGCTGGGTCCCGTTTTATTCGTCATCTTCATCAATGACATGCCAGAGGTAGTCAGCACACTCTGTGAGATATACGCAGATGACAGGAAGATGTACGACTCTGTGGATACAGACAACAAAAGAAATAGACTCAGCTTGAGCTGACATACGCAATTGCATACACAGATGACCCTATACAAGTGTTTGACCTTTAGATAGGTTTTTATGTCGTGGTTTAGATTTTTTAAAGGTATATAATCAAATGATATAATGCTTCTTTGCTATCAAGGATTATATTTTTTATTTATTTCTGTATTCATGTTTGAGTTCTGTGTGATATACGCAGATGACACGAAGATGTACAACTCTGTGGATTCAGACAACAAAAGAAACAGACTGGGAAGACTGTTGGAAACTACATTTTAACACCGATAAGTGCAAAGTACTTCACCTTGGAAGTAAAAATCCAACCAGCAGCTACAGCATGAGACTTCACGACAGAAGTGATAGGGTCTCCCTGGAATTATCCCACTTGGAAAAGAGCTGGGTGTTGAAAGTAAAATCAAGTTTAGTAAACACATAGAAACCCAGGTTAACAAAGCCAACAGGATATTAGGAACGATCAGAAGATCATACCCGTTTTTGAATGCTGATATTCTACGTCGCCATGCTACGTCCTCATTTGGGGTTTGCTAATGCTGTGTGATCACAACGGTAAGAAAAGGATAAAGATCTGATCGACGGAATTATGCGGAGAGCAATAAAGCTAGTACCGGGAATGTATGATGATTACTCTTATGAAGCGAGACTTGTAAAACTGTAAATACCAAGCATGCAGTACAGGAGGAACAGGGGGACCTGATAGAGACATACACCCATGGATTATACAACGTAGACAGTCCACTTCTTATGGAAAGCAACAGCACCACTCGTTATATATTCAAACTGATTCAATACAAGTCTTAGACGTTTGTGTGTGTCGTGTGGTAAACCCATGGAACAGTCACCCAGATTCAGTGGTAGAGACCAGTACACTCCAAACCTCCAAGAACAGACTTGACCAGCATTGGGCTAGCAGAAGAATCCAAGCACGCCAGTATGTTACCAATATCACCCGTGTTCATAAAGTATTTTAAAAGTAATAGGCATAGTCGAAAGACCAGACCAAAGGCTTTCGGCCTAATCTAATCTGATATTGTATCGTATCGTATACTATTTAGAACATGCCGGGATTTGTATCACTTTATAGAGGGTTAATGGAAAGTTGCTAAACAAAAGCGAATTTAATTAAGTTGAAGATTAACAATTATTTTACATATTGATCTTACTTTATGCAGTTGTATTTCGACCAGCATTGCTGCATTGCTTGCATTTTACTGCTAAAGATGTCTTTGCATGGTTAACATTTTATTCTGGGCAAAACCAGACTCTTGTTACTTGGGTGCCTAATGTTGGCAGCTTATGTTCATATGTTTATTTTTTTCTCTTTCATCATTAGATATTTGATATCATCTCGATTGGCAACTTTGTCTATGTTTCTTATTGTGACGATCTAGGGAATACGCGAAAAATAAGTATAGTTGATTTAGTGTCAACCGGAGTGTCGCGACACCCTGGGGTGCCGCAGAGAGTAGTTAGGGGTGTCGAGAGATTTTAAATTTAAATAACAAAATTGACAAGAACAATTTTGGAATAGATGTGTTTTACTTTCTGAGAAAGTCACAGTCACACACACACACACACACACACACACACACACACACATATATATATATATATATAATGTTCCTCGACTGTTGTGTAATCAGTGAGTAACTTAACAGCCAAGGAAGGGACATAACTCTGTTGGCATAGGTGTAATGTGTAGATATAGGGAGACGGATGCCAGGTGCATTATGGGAAGGAAGCCATCTTGTGTAATGGTGGTTGTTCGGAGTTGTGGAATTAATAAAACACACAAAAGAAATACACTCACGTGCCAGATTTATGATGCATTTTGGTAACAGAATAGTTTCATAATTCTTTTATTTTCTGAAAATTATTCTTCATTGTTATACAGTTTTTTTTCATTATTCATTTTCACATATGGTTATTTTTAAATATATAACGCAAATAATTATTTTAAATGTAATTAAAAACGACATGTTGCGAACATGTCTTCAAATGTAAATACAAGTTGCCATTTATCAGATGGTGGGAACATTTATTTTCTGTCAATAATCATTATTCTTACAAGGTCACTAAATGTTTATTTTTGCTGGATTCTAAAGTACTCTTGAAGCTTAAATAAAACTCGACTAAGTAATTGCCCTCAAATGGATAACTTTCCTACCAAGCGTAAAGACAGTAAAGATGTAAGGAATTTAAATGAAACAAATAGTGAGAACAGACAGAACTTACCTTGGGAACATTGTGTTGGTATCTCTACAGATGGAGCTCCATCCATGACTGGCAAAATGGACGGTTTTGTGGCACAAGCAAAACAGCAAAACAGAGAAATAATATCTGTTTATTGTTTGTATTTTTACATCGCAAGGCTTTAGTTTCAAAAACAATAGGTCAAGAATTGCAAACTACTATGAATGACATTTTCTATAGTTTTGAGAAGGGTCATTAATATTGAAATGGTTCTTCGGACGGTTGTACAACACAAATAACAAGAAGGAGTTCAACCGTCCGAAGAATCATTTCAATACTATGAATGACATTGGAAAGCTCGTAAATCTTATTAAACGTTGGCCTCTTAAATCGCGTTCTAAACATAAAACGCTCCTTTTCCACACTGAAGTTCGTTGGCTGTCGAAGTGCCGTGTATATGAACTCAAAGACGAAATGTACGAACTGTACGTGACGATAACACAACATTATGTGAAATATTACACGATGAACTTTGGTGTTCAAAATTGGCTTCTGTATCTGATATATTTATAAGTTCTAAATAAGTTGAATTCTAACATACAGGGAAAGGGAGAACATATTTTGACATCCACTGACAATATTCGTGCTTTCAAAGAAAAGATACAGTTTTGGTTGAATGAAGTAAGAAATGGAAATGTCAGCTTTTTCCCCCAAATAACTGCCTCCAGCAAATGTTCCGATATCAAAGAATTAATGTCTGATCATTTGGAGTTAATGAAGAAAAGAAATCGAGAACCATTTTCCGGATTTGAGCGTTGAGCGATACGACTGGGTTATTAACCCATTCATAAAAAAATATTGAACTTAGGAATGATCGATGCTTAAAAAATCAAATATTCAGAAATATAATTAGATTTGTTTTGGATAGAAATTTTAATGCAGTCTCCAACAATAGCCAGAATAGCTTTGTTAGTTTTGATTCAGCTCTCAACAACTTCTTTGTGTGAATCTGGCTTCTCTGCTTTGACTAACATCAAGACTAAGAAAAGAGAAGTTAGTACCGCTAACTTGTAAAATCTGGCCTTGTCAGCCATACGATACAATATTATGAAAATCTGTACTCCTCACCAAGCTCAAATTTCCCATTACTATCAATTAAAATGTCATCATCATCAGCCGTTATAAGTCCACTGCTGGACGAAGGCCTTTCCCATCTCCTTCCATGACAACCTATCTTGTGCTAATCTCTGCCAAGTCTTACCGGCAAACCTTTCTATCTCGTCCCGCCATCTTGTGTCTGGCCGTTTCCTACTTCTTTTACTATCCCATGGGCACCAATCTGTTAGCCTTTTCCCCCATCTATTGTCATCTCTTCTCGCTAGGTGGCCGGCCCATCTCCACTTTTGTTGCTTAATTAGTTGTATAATATCCTTTACTCTAGTCATTGATTTAAATTCTAATTTTTAAAAATGTATAGTTATACATATGAAAAGTACAGTTTTGTTTAGTTAGTTTCTAAATGCCGTGGATTGTTAGTGTTAATATGAAATAATAAAAAGTAAAGCTAATGGCATTATTTCTATTCTTATTCATAGTTTATTATTATGGTATTCAGTATTCGCACAATAAGCGGACTGCCCAGGGTGTCAGCTTGCTCGATGGCAAATGGAACCCCTTAGACATTGGACAATATGTTAAAAATAATAATGACCTTTTAATGGCATGAAAATATAATAGAAGTTCTATTATATTTTATATTCTAGTCCCCCTTCTAATTGGCCATACTCCCCACTCCCTAGATGGAGGACCGATGGATAGTATGGCAATATGTAAACTTTTACAAATGAAAATGTAAGCTGTTTATATATGGGAGAATTCTTTTTGTATTGTGCTTCTATTCACACAAATGCATACATATATTATTACTGTAATTATGCAATTAGAATTTACGTTGAATTACTATTTTAATATGAAAATATAATTTTTCGAGGATACTTATTATTTAAGAATATATAAATAACTATTTATCATTAAAATGACATACAAAATTACAAATACAAGTAATTTTCTTCTTTCGTTTAGATGTAAATACAAAAAGAAAAGAAATGGAGATCTTACCAGCTGAGTTTAGCGACTGATTGGACTTCTCAACTTATCGTTCTGCACTTTAGGATCCAATCTATCCGTAGTTAGCGTCCTAAAACAGATGTGAAGAATTACATTTTAAGTAGTGGGACAAATCTAAATTCTGTTTCAAAAGATATGAAAACTTTATGAGTGTGGAGCCTTTGACTTTCAGAATGATAGCAGGTAATAAATGAATTAATATTTGTTCTTATGTTCCAAGCCACCCTCAGTTATTTCTCACCGGAAGTGAGAACATATAAAATTGGTTGCAGAGTTGCACGATACCGATCTTGTGATGGGATCACGTGCGAACGGACACTTGTAGATTTCGGAGCCTACTTTCCTTACGGATTTTATTCGTGGGTCGGACTTCATTTTGAATATGTAATAAGCCCCAATGTTATTAGTGCGATAAAATCTGTCAGTTTTAAACCCTTCGACTTCCTTCGGATAATTCCTAGAAACCTGGGCGCTGTTCTAATACGAAACGAACACACAACATATTTATGCCATTGGATAGGAAATGTTTCACTTAGTAAGATGGCTGAAGCGAATTTAGTTTCATGCTATATAATTCAATTTTAAATTAATATTTTAAGTTCGGCATATCATTGTATTTCCTTTGGGACAATATGATGTCAGAAGGGTACAAATATCGTGAGCTTACCGGAAAACAGAGGCGTCCAAGCTCCTAGGAATTTACCCATCATTCGATATAAATGGGGATTAGCCCAACATGTAAGTTTAATATTGGTAAATTCCTAGAAGACCGGGCGCCTGTTTTCATGTACGGTATTTTCCTCCTTGTGGCGTCAACAAGAAAAAAAGGCTCAACGTAAAGGTGGTCTTGTTGCTGAGTAAAACAACTATTAACATGTTAATCCAAATTATGAAGAATATGATGCAAGAAAGAATTAGTCATGAAGTCTCTCAAGCAAAATATTATTCTATTCAGGTGCATTCAATACAAGATAATTCATCCATTGATCATTTAAGCATTATTATTCGGTATGTGCTTAAAGTTGTTATCTGTGAGCGACTACTTTCTGCCAAGTAATGATGGTACAGGACAGGGAAATGTTGATCTATTGACTGAAACATTACAGCATCTTAAAACTAACCCCCAAAATGTTTATCTGATAGCACAGATGGCGCTGCAAGCTACCATGGCCAGTATAATGGTTTACAAAGTAGAATTGCTGATGTGGCTGATCAACATGTTCATATATGGTGCTATGCCCATGTCTTGAATTTGGTGATAACTGAATCAACAAAATGTTGTGTGTCTGCAGTTTCTTTTTCCAATTTGCTCCAGAATTTAGCAACTTTTGTGAAAGCATCATACAAGAGAATGGCTGTATGGATAGACGTTGTTGGAAAAAAATCTCGGACAAGAAACAATGAAACGAGTAAAGCTAATTGGTGAGACCATTTTGGTCAGAAGGTCCAATGCAGCAACAACCGTATTTGGACGTTTTGCTGATGCCTCTGTCAGTACTTGTGTACATATATTGACATGCTAGAAATGATACAAGATTCAGACAAGTTTGATACAAAAACAAAACATGAAGCAAATGTTTTATTTCAAAGTCTTCTAAAGTTTGAAACCATATTGACAGCATTTACTTACATGTATATATTTGAAACTACAGCCCCGTTATCAGGTTATCTACAGACAAATGGTTTAGATATGTTTACTGCATGGAGTTTAGTAGATTCAGCTACAACAAAGTTGAAGGAACAGACAAGACAATTTGATAACGTTCACAGCAAGGCTTTGGAATTTGTAAATAAATGTAATGACAAGATTTCACAGATGAATATGGATGAAAATCAAACATTGGAAATTGATGCTTTGGAAAGAGCATTGCCAGTTAAGAGGCAGAGGAAGAAGAAAAGAATGGCAGATGAGCTTATTGATGATAAGGGAAATCCTCAGATTCTCTAGCTGATTTTCGAGTAAATGTGTTTAGCCTAATAATGGATCGCATTGTTCAGTTAACAGAATCACGCTTTGTACAACACAGACAGTTGTATAAGGATTTATCCTGTTTGAACCCAGCAAAGTGTAAATCTATGAGAATGGCATTGAAGATGAAGCATTGGAATCTATTATTAAGCTGTTTCCACAAGATCGAGTAATATTGGAATTGTTTTCTTTTCTTGTATCAAAGCTATTGCTTAGTGATGGTGAGAATATGGATTCCAGTTGCAACAATTGTAAAATCTGCGGCACTTGCCCATCGTGTGTACTAACAATTCTGGCATCCAACAGACTTCATAACAAGGCATATGATAACATTTTTGAAATTTATAAAGTCATCTGCACACTATCAGTTACTCAAGTCCAATGTGAGAGGACATTTTCAAAGCTAAAGATCATAAAGACAAGGTTAAGAAATTCTCTGTCTGAGGAGAACTTGGAATCATACATATTGTTATGCATTGAAAAGGAATTGTTAGATGCAGAAGCAATTATTGACAGATTTGCACAATCATCGCACAATCATCTAGTGAACACAAACGATTGCTCTTAATATAATGGACTGCATGCAATACACTCTTGTTAATGTGTAAAGTGTGCAGTACAAGTAAACTATTTTAAAATATTCACCAATTATGTAATATAGTGGACTGCATGCAATACACTCTTGTACTTTTAAACTATCTGTTAATGTGTAAAGTGTGCGGTACAAGTAAACTATTTTTAAAATATTCACCAATTATGTAATATAGTGGACTGCATGCAATACACTCTTGTACTTTTGAACTATCTGTTAATGTGTAAAGTGTGCAGTACAAGGAAACTATTTTAAAATATTCACCAATTATTTAAAATTTTAAAAAATAATTTATAAATCCAATTATAACATTCTGTATTTGCATTTGGTATCTATTGTATACTGACAGTAATATGTACAGTACATATACACTGTAATTACTAAAAAATATACATTTTTTCGCAAGTTTTAATTGCACCTTTTTCCCCATTTATGTGTTTTTTGAATATTTTATTTATTCGTTATAAAAATTAAATAATAGCATTGTAGTTGTGTGTGGCCCCCTTTGTCTCTTGACCTGTGCATACCTTAAGCATAGGGAGGTTGGCTGACGAGGTCACAAAAAGGTTGAACACCACTGATTTAAACATTGTTAGTAATCATTTTGAGAATTTAGATAAAACAACATTTACAGTCGTATTAAACTGATTACTAGTAGGATGTTTTTAATCAAAACTTATACGCATTTTACTATCTATAATACAATACATACTATGCTACATAATATGTTTGTTGTAATGAGTCCATCTTATGCTAAAGAGATGCTAAAAAAAAAGGCAATGAACAAAATGTTTTACAAATTGCAACACAGATATCTTACATTTACATTGAATTACAACGGTTGAAAATGGAACCACAAAGCGACCAAAAACACATTGGCATTTCGTTAACAGCGTTTATTTATTCATCGATACTTTCTCTGTCAATTTTCCTTTTCTCAATGACGTCTATGAACATCATTGGAGCTAAATTCATCCTTTGACCTAAAAGTCGACAGTCAATTTCCGTAAAGGCAGTTGATCTAAAGATCAACTTTCTATAAGGAGATTTATAACATTCTATTTTTTTTACAGATAAGTTCGAACAGAAATTTGACTTTACCGTAGCTTTCACTAATTTCGACGTTTCGCATCAATTAAGTAAATATTTAATGATGCAGAATGATTGCATTTTGATGCTTCTGGTTTAACATACTTTTCCTAAAAAACAGAGAACGCTTTTCAATTGCGTCAAGTAGAAAAATTACAAATAATTATTGGCTCTGAAGACTGTCCCCAGAACATCTTAATTAGCTGTACTACATATAATCTACTTATGACACCGCAGCGCTACCAATGCATCTATCATGCACTTAAATATTAATCAAAATCTGCCTATATTAATTTGTTGAAGCAATCTAATTTGTAGTATAATTTAATCCGCTGATTATATTGCTTCCCTATTTATAATGAGTGAACGTGATCATTTGCAGATATTTTGGAGCAGGAAAGCTTGGATTGGAGGACACAAGATCGCAGGTTTTGGCGGTAGATAATAGAGGTTCCTACCTAATACATTCGTTCGTTGGGTTAGTGTATACTAATACTGTAATCGATGTTACTTACAATCGATGGCTAAGGCTCTACTACATTACAAGATGTGTATAAATGTAGTATTTTTCAGATTAAAGTAATGAATGATTTAAACAAAGCATTTAGCTCGAAGTCAATGTAGATGTTACTTTTCATTTCAATAAAAAGCCATTTAAAGTTTACGTTTAAAATTAATCATTTCTATCAATCTTTGTTATTATTGGATGAAGTATTGTAACGCACCACTTTTATTAAATGTGACTAGTTTTTCTAGTCAAATTTAATAAAAGTGGTGTGTTACAATACTTCATCCAATAAAAATAAAGATTGATTTATAAAAAGATTACTAGGCTTCATACGTGAAAAAACAATATAAATATGGCGCAGGGAGTCGGTTGTAGGGAGTAACTTTATAAGTGTGAATCAGATTCTGCTAATCCATGAAGTCTAAACTAGTCCCCATCTGTCAATGAGGCTGTGGATTCTATTCTTTATTCTTTATTTCCGTTTGCGCTGTTATTAGTTGCTATAGAAACAGTGGCTAGAATTAATAAGTTGTAAAAAACAATTAAAATTAGGATGAAGGTAAAAACTAGTCAAATTTAATAAAAGTGGTCAAGGATTTTATGATTGTTTTTATAATATTATCAATGTTACGTTATTCTCACGAATGGATATCACTTAGGATAATACACGATGTGCATAGTCTGCAACAAAATAAATCTTTTCTCTGGTTGAAGTTGAAAAGAGAAACTTATCTGCTGTAAAAGAATTAATAACTTTCGACCAGTGGTTCTCAAGTGGGCGCTAGCGCCCTCTTATGGGCGATGGTTAGTTTAAAAGGGGCGTTGAGGTGACTAAGAACCTTAAGGGGGCGTTTGAACTTCTAGAGGAGGCGTATGGTGATTCCATAAATATCTATAAATCTGATTTACAAATGACTGTTTAGTAGTATCTGCTTACAAACGAGAAGGAATTAACATTAGGCCGTTATTAAATGCTAACTTCGCCAACCATTTCTTCTATACAAGTAAATAACTGGCAAGTGGCGAATTATTTTGCTTAATGCCCTGTAATGTTACTGTTATTCTATGGGTAAACATTTAAAATTATCTCCCTTGCTGTTGTTTTCAAACAAAGAATACTGTATGTATCTGAATTCACTGAAAAAGAGAAGAGCTTTGAAGATCGGATTGATGCATATTCCTGTCTGATTCCAAAGGTTGAAGAACAAGAAATCGACTTGCAGGAAGAAATCATTGTGTTTATTTCTCATATTTGAACTACGGGGGGACGTTGACATGTTGCTAGGTGTAATATGGGGGCGGGGGCGTTGGGCTGAAAAAGGTTGAGAAACACTGCTTTAGACGGATCTATTTTATATTAGATAATGTTCCGAATCGGAAAGTTGAGGATATTTATTTTCAAGCATCAGGTGTTTCAAGTGTATAAAGTTTGTATTTGATTTGAAAGCACCCAAAACATAAATCCCCAGACAACGATAGTGTAGCATAAAACAGAATATAAGCATTCCTTTAGATATAAATCATTCTTGCCAATGGGTTAAAACTGAAAATTGAACACTTGCAACATATGTGTCATTTAAGAAAAGATACAATTTTGTAGCACAGTCTCATTAATAGGAAAAAATGGAAATCTTATAAATTCAGGTAAGCGATATAGAATTCTTTTATTTTTTATTATTTAACGATAAGAGCAAAGATCAAACACACCATTCCACACACACACACACACACACACACACACACACAC
>VCCN01000623.1:1369353-1386887 GCA_006491835.1 Architeuthis dux
CTACCTAACCACCATAGCGGAACCTCTGAATCTAATTGTATAGCCATTAACTGTGGAATCTTCACCCATCCTTTTCTGTTTAGCTCTTACCCCCTCTCAAGTGAACCCAGTAACACTACCAGTGGCTATAAAATCAATAATAAGTTAATAGACCATCTGTTCTACATGGATGATCTCAAACTGAATGCAAAAAATCATTCTGCGCTGAAAGGACTGTTGCAAACTGTTAAGCAATTTAGTGATGATATCGGAATGAAATTTGGTCTCAATAAATGTGTAAAAGCAACTTTCAAGCGAGGAAAACTGACAATAACAACAGACATCCATTTAGACCTAGACACAGACATCACAGAACTTGAACACAAGCTTAGACACGATAGAGTGGGGCAGTACATTCACTGGATAATGTGTAAGCAATATGGTGCACCACACACTGCACATTGGTATGAACACTACCCAGAACCGGTAACTGAAACACGAGACTTCCCAATACACACAGATCGTACAATCAAGGTTCCAGACATAATAGTTAAAGACAAAAGAAGTTGCCTATTAATAGATATGACCATTCCATCAGACAAGAAACTATCTGTAAAATAATTTGAAAAACTGGCTAAGTACAATGATCTGGAAATTGAAGTCACAAGAGTATGTCAACAAAAAACTCAAACAATACCCTTGGGGTCATCAAAACGGGAGTTAACACATATCTAGGTAGAATATCTGGAAACCCACACATCTACCAAATACAGAAAATAGTTCTCACAGGCACCGCTCATATCCTTCGTAAAGCACTGTCCATCTAATTTCTTGTGTAACGTTGTGATGATTCTTGTACGTGAAACATGAGAGCCTGGTTGCTATAATCTGACAGTGCCTACTAAGTCATAACATTGTTGCTTGCCCTAGGTTTCTGGTTGAAACTCGGTTGACGACGACGACGACGAAGACAACAACTGACAATCCTTCATCTAATACATTTTATGTAGTTAAAGAAAGTAACGCCTGTAAAGGGTTGGGAAAGAATTAGAAGTACTAACAATCTTGTTTGATTTCAGAGGTATGGAACAACGTTGTTTAAGGATTACCTGGTTGAAAACCAATCAATATTCGATCAGCTATGGAACGAATGTTGTCCTTTGTTACGATGATACATCTCATAAAACGGACATTAAAAGTTATGGATGAATTTAGTTATTACAACTCACTTCTCGTGTATATAATCATCATTGAAGATATTCTCTATTGCCTGCGGTTAAATGAGTGAATCCCCAATCTTTCCCCCTGTATGTAACCAATTTAACATCTTTATAAAGTAAAGGTAGACAAAATGACATTTTTGTTAGTAGGAGGTATCTGTGATATTAAATAAAATATGTATCTGTTCAATTTACAGATCTGGGTGTTGTAGTAGAAGGTTTTGCAACAAAACCAAAGATCTTGTCGTTGCTTTTGTCACTTTTCAGATATACAAAGAAAAATGTACAGTGGGCGCAATAAGTATTCGTACGGTATGAAAGATTGAACGTTTCATCCAATAACCTTTTTCGTACGTATTCTAATAAGTTCAAATTACGGCACAACTAAGATACAACATAGGCGATGATATACACAAAATATGAGAAATAAGTAAATACGTGTATTATTTAAGGGGTTATGTAACAATATTTGAAAAAAACATACGAACAAAAAGTATTAGTAAGGCTGATATAAATTATTATAAATTTGGGGAATATTTGAATATATTTTATATTCCATCTTCATAGAAACATATATAATTTATATTCCATCTTCATATAACTTACTTGATCGATATTTTAGCAACATTGCATCGTCGAACCCCGTCCTCGAAGCATCATACTATTCATACAGACAAAGGAGTTCAGTATCGATTTGAGGTAATTCATTGTTAATAAGCACAAGACAGAAAAGGGATACGAAAAGATTTCCAAGTGGCTGAGTGTCGCTAAATCGACTGTAGAGTCCATAACAAAAGAAATTCAAGATGGCTGGTGACGTGAAAATCTTCCACAGGTTGGTTGTCGACGTAAAGTTTCACCAAGATCCATGCGCAAGATAGTCAGGGATCTCAGTAAAGATCTACGGATGACACGGGAAGATGTGACTAATAATTTTAAATCATACGGCGTGAATGTTAGTCAGAGTACGGCAAAGATTATATTGCACCGTATTGGACGGAACGGTCATAGACCAAGGAAGACACCTTTGTTGCGACCAATGCATTTGAAAGCTAGATTAAATGTTGCTAAAGAGCATCTAAATAAAGACGAAACATTTTGGGATAAAGTATTGTGGTCTGATGAGACGAAGTTGGAACCTTTCAGTCCTTCAAACAAGCAATACGTGTGGCAGAAGAAGAACGAAAGTTATTTGCCGAAGGGCACCAATCACGACAGTGAAGCATGAAAGAGGTTCCATTATGCTATGGGGTTGCTTTAGTGCAAAAGGTGTTGGTCAATTCGTGAAATGTGTGACTCGAAATATCTGCATGAGAAGAAATTGGATTTTCCAACAAGACAATGATCACAAACATAAGTTAAAGCTGGTGTAGTATAACCGGCATTTCTACTCGCTGATGAGACGTCTCGTTCCAGAGTTGCACATTTACGCGAGAGAAGAATCTGTGGATGGAAACAAACGGCTGATTGATAGAACGCATTTTCTTTGTTCCCTCTGACTTCCTTGTGTCCCGAGTGTATTTCATTACACTGGTGACTCGATGGGTGGAAAAGGTAAAGATCAATACTTGCCCCTGGTCTTTGCAATCACCTGATCTAAATCGTATTGAAAATGTGGGGTGTGAATTGAAAATGAATGTGAGGAAAAGAAATCCCAAGAACATATCGGAATTAGAGAAGTTCAGCAAAGAAGAACGGAGTAAAATCAACGTCGAAGTATTTGGGTAACTATCCTAAACGTTTGGCAAAAGTAACTGAACAAAAAGGATTCACAATAGATTATTGATCTTCACTTGTTCGTGGAGTTATGTTCAAATATTCACCCAATTTATAATGACTTATATCAACCGTATGAATGCTTTTTGTTCATATGTTTTTCAAATATTGTTACATAACACCTTAAATAATAATCGTATTTACTTCATATGTTGTGTGTATCATTGCCTATGTTGTATCTTAGTTTGAATTAGTAGAGCAATTAGGTATGAAGAATGTTATTGGATGAAACGTTCAATCTTTCATACCGTACGAATACTTATTGCACCCACTGTATATTGTCTGCATTCAGTAGCAAACATACCTTATACGTCTAACTTTAAAGGGAACTTTGATTACTTATTTTTGGAAAAGAAACGTAAAATTATATACATTTTATTTCTCTATCTTAATTTAAAAAGAGCAAATAAAAATAACATTCAGTTCGATTAGTTCACCTTGTAATCATCTCTGATCTTGATCTCCTAACATTTCTAGATAATTACCAAGAAATGCTAAAAACAGAAATCCGTTAAGATGTAACGAACATTCCTTAATCTATCACGTTAGCACGCATGTCAAATTTATGAAAGAAATGGATTGATGGGGCTTAATTAATGCTATATACAATACACAGCAGAACAAAGATCACTTCGGGTCACGATCTAATACCGGTAATAATGCATCGACCTGTGTGATTAAAGTGAGTTGGATTCTTTAAAACTTCTTAACTCAGTGAATAGTGGTTGAAAATTCCTTTACTTCTCGTTTACTGTGAAGTATGCTTAGCACATTTTAGGATCAATATCTTCTGAAGTCTGAATACATTACAGTAGCGACCTCTCTCTATCTATTGCCGACCCTGTCGGCTGGGGCCTAGAATACGCCAACTGCATCCCCTGCAGAGGGGTAAGAACCCCGCAAACAGGTGCCACCTGTTCTTTCACTAGAGTCTTGAGACTTTGGTGAAAGAACAGATGGCCCCTGTTTGCGGGGGGTCTAAAGAAAACCCCAAAACAACCTGTCACCAAAGTCGCAAGACTCTATTAAAAACAACAACTTTTTACCAAAGTCGCAAGACTCTAGTTAAAAAAACATAAAGATAACCTTTCACCAAAGTCGCAAGACTCTATTAAAAAACGGAATTTTAAACCGATTTCGGCATTAAATGACTCATCAAGAGTTGATATGCCGCTAAACAAATCAATCAATCAATGAATCAATCTACCTATTGCTGAACTGATGAAATGAAACCGCACCAACTCCAAGGTTTCAATAATAGCATATAAATTGCGTATGTTCTTCATTTTAACAGTCATATATAAGCTATACAACATATACCGTGTCAAAAGCAGCAGGGGAATGGTTAAACTCTCGATTCTGACAGGTTGAATATTTCTGATGAAAATTAACTTATGAATACTGCGTAAGAGGGAATGGCTTCTCAATTGATACAATTAAGTTCCTACTAAAAGCATCAAGCTATGGAAACAGTAAAAGAATTGCCTATGTAATTAATAACAAAATGTTATTTCTCTTTTTTTCGTTTTTGTTTCTTTTTTTTCTTTGCGTCATCACATAACACTTTCTTATGTACTGACGTTTCATTAGCAAGAACTAGATTGAATATTGGCAAGCAGAAACATTATTTAGAAGAGATTATCCGTAACATATGGATGTGAAAAATAATCCTCTTATAGAGAATCGGACCAAGGATAAAGTTCTGCAGCTTTATTTTCTGTCGAAACTACAAAGATTTATGTTACTGGCGATTAAAATTAAAAAAGCCGAGCCGCCATATTGGCCCATTCTATTCAAATCATAAGTTGTACAACGATTCCAAAAGAGACTTGCTGATCTACGTGGCCATAAAAGGAGAAGAACTGGATGGATTGTTAGAAATGACCCGAGTTGAGGATTAACTATCCTTCCGTTCTTTGCTAAGCCGAAAGGCAATATGACAGTCTATTTAATTGTGACGTGACCATCATCGTGTCTGCAATACATCTACAATGCAGTGAATTATCCCCTGGGGATTGGCAGTGAAGCTCTTTTGACGAACATCAAAATGAAGTGCCATATGTAACATTGATGGTTCGGATTAACCCAACCAAAAAGGTTTCATTTATTGATCCGAAGTACTTGTCACCAAAGACCTTGCATAAATATTCTCATTTTGCATATCAGAAATTCTGTAGTAATAAACACAAAAATATAACTAACTACAATGTCACAGTTGATTCTCTGTTCTTGTAACAAGTGTTTTTCTTTACACAATTGTTTTCACATTCTTAACGGTAAGTCCGTCGATCATTCCCCTGTGAGAGAATGTCTTTGCTTAATTCAAATACTCATATCAAGAGAGGAAATAAATAATATATAAGATGGAAGCAACACAACTGATAGAACATAGATCGTTGCTCATTACCAAACTGCCTTTACTATTTTCAACTGGATAATCTATTTGTGTTATTAGCGAGCTTATTCACGTGTGTATATCATGGCGTTCCTTTTTGTTCAACAGTTCAACAAAACATACTTCTTGTTGGTTTGTGTATTTAAGTTTTGCCAGTTTACAACACAGGATTGACGTTAAAAGATGTTCCCACGTAGATTGTTGTAGACACTTTTAATACATAATTTTCCTCAGAAATCTATCGTGAAATAATTCTGATGAATTTTGATTTAAAAATGTAATATTTGACGTATTTGCAGACACCATTACTCTTAGGTTATCACAACGCTACTTATTGAGATGTAATGTGTTAATGCTTATACAAGAAGATTGAATTCTTGCAAGGCATCCTTCTGTCATGCAAGGATTCAACCTTCTTGTCAGCTCAGAAGGACAAATTAAAGCTAATTTTCAAAAGTTCATCAATAGGAAAACTATTTAGGAGACAGAGACAGAGAGGGGATTTCTATGTCAAATTGACATGGATATTTCAATTAATATGCTATACTATAATTGTTGTATTTGTCCATTTTTATTTTCATAATTTTAGATATTAATGAGTTTAAAGTAAACTGAAACCATTATTTCGTGTATAAATACAATAATAAGAGCATATGAAGCATACAATAAAGCACATTGATGTCGACTTAATAGACGTTGACGTTACTTAATAGATTGTTGTTGACAAGGCTAAGTTGGTGTGTGGCGTATTCCTACTCAATGTCATCATTTGAGGCTAGTTGTTGAAGGGTTGGCGTATTGTGGAATTGGTATTGTAGTAGTAGTAGTATGGTGAGTTTAGTTGAGTTGAGGCTGTGTTGAGGTGATTAAGTCGTACTCTGTTGTCAACTCAGGTCGTCAGGTCAGGTGGAACAGGCCTGTAAGATACTGGCATCACTGACTGCAGATAAGCTCTGGATGTGGGGGCACTTCCCCAGAATAGTAATATAAATTAAATAGATGGAATTAGTTGCACTTGGCGACATTGAACCTCTGAAGAAAATAAAGAAATGAAAATGCAAATAAAGTAGTAATAACAATAATTACAAAGGATGTATTATTGCTTATACAACGAGCTGAATGAAAGAGTACGATAGTGAAAGAGATATTTGAATGGATGACGTCTCACTGAAGTTGGCTTATAGTTATATTGCTGTTAGAAGTTGGTGGGTTGAACATTTGTATCGCTGCTTTGCTTTAAGATGAGAACTTTGTGAGTAGTGTTGCGTGCATGTGATTATCAAAAGCGTATATGTGAAGGAGCCTGTTAACCCCAGGGACCGGTGTGAGGAAACGTCCATAGTAACTGGTGGGTGGGGGTGACATTACTGTTTGAACACTGTTGACTGGTGTTCCCTCGTATTTATGGAGGTAAAGAGGCTCAGATAGACTCCAGAGAGAAAATATCAATCTCCCGTCAAGTTTTATTACCTTCTGGGAATTTCTGTTTCGATTTTGCGTGTTTGTAAAAGCGTTTCATTTGACTCCCAGACTTCTAAAAAATAGACGTTAGCTACAACCTCAAAGTCACCAAGAAGTAAAAGAAATATATATATAATTCAAAACAAGCTTGGCTGCTGCAGGGTCAAACTCCACTCCTAATTCTATTCCGACTGAAGATGATTACTGCAACTCTTGTATTGTGTATATAGTAAATACATTCGTAGATATATAAGACTTCCAGTTTGGCCGAGTCTGTAAGAGTGCCGCCTACCAATCGATTGGTCTAAAGTCTAAAATTTAAAGTTAATATTCTCATTGTTTGTTGTATATAGAAAATTATATTGTTTTAATTGAATACTTTCCAGTATGAAAACTAAGCTTAATATTTTAACTTTGTATTTTTCTTTTACTGAAATGATGAAGATTAAAGAACGATGAAGCGTAAAGAATAATGGAGAGAACATATTATAGTATAGGCTGATATTTACTAAAAAGTGCGAAATATTTTACGCTGAAATCTCACAATACTCGTTTCTCTATCTTAGGGTTTTAATATTAGAAAGATAAGGAAAAGGTTAAGAGTCATAAACTATTATTATTGATGACAGTTTCGTATCGCTTTAGACCAGGGGTCGCCAAACTTTAGATCATCAACCCCTTCATAAAGTCCTTGTTCCCTCATCGACCTCCAGTCAGTGCTGCCAAAAAAAAGAATAGCAAACGTACCAATACCACATCCTAAAATGTACCAAATCTCCCCCAAAACGTAACAAACCCATAGTATATAATTATATATCAAAATCGGGAGATTAACAAGAAATCAATAGTATAATACTAAATAAACAAGAGTATATGTCAACAGATGTAAAACGTACCAAATATTCAACAGATCCCCCCCCCCCTGCGTGTATCGACCCCCTGGTATTTATTGACCGTTTGCATAGTCCCATCGACCACCAGTGGTCGATATCGACCACTTTGGTGACCTCTTCTTTAGACCAATACGTTTAATTTAGTAGACATTTTCCGAATAAATTATCTGTAAACTTTCAAAACTGTTCACACGAAATTTCAATCTATTTGCTGAGTCTTCTTTCCTAAGAAAAATAACAAACAAAAATGTCTTTCAAGTCTTTATCACATTTCTCCAAGTGCTTTTGGCACCTCTCATGACAAAGAATAGAATGTGCTGTATGAGCAGTGTACATAACTATATTTCTATAGTCTTATGGATAAGCATGTATATGCGATATGTAAACGAAAGATTTCTGCATACTCGTTGACGTAATGACAAAATGATTCTTACGTTTCTTGCTTCAAGAAAACGTTAAAAGCAAGTATGCAGCTATCATTTTCTAAAGAAACACAACAAAAAATATGTGCTTTCTTCAAAGCTAAGCGTTGGCATTAAGATATCACATGAAATTTTATAAATAGGTTTAAAAAACATAACAGGGAAGAAATTAGATTTTCTCTTAAGTCAGCACGATAGAGTTATAACTCAAAAGTAAAAAAAGGCGTATGATTTATTCCTAGGTCGTGCCTATCCAATCATTTATTTCTTACAGGACAAGAACAAACCTGGCTGCTACAGAGTCAAACTCCACTCCAACTTCTATTCCGATCGAAGAGGATTCTTGCAACTTTTATATTGTATATATAATAAATAAAGAATTATGAACATATTCTTTTTAGTATAAATGTATTTATTTATTAAAATGAAATAAGGCCCTTCGTATCTGTAAGATTAATTTCGTAGATATGTAAGACTTGTTAGCTTGTCCCAATCAGTAATAGAGCCGGCTACCATTCACCTGGTCGTGATTTCAAATCACGGTAGGGAAATGTTAATTTTATAGATCTATTATTTATTAGAATGAAATAAGCCCCTGCGTATAATTTTCGTAGATATGTACGACTTGTTAATTTAGCTCAGTTGCTAAGAGTGCCGCCTATCAATCAGTTGGTCTTTATTTCAAATCACGGTAAGGGAATGTTAATTTTTACTCCCCTAAATTTGGTGAGGATTGTGTTTCTTCTTGTTACGGTAGAAAAACAACGTTAACTCCAGACTTTGACAACAAAATAAATAGACAGTACTGTCCAATAAAACGTTATTGCGACGAGCAGAATCACTTCTACATCATTTTGTGTAGCGGAACCTGTTAAAAACATATTTCAATCGACTAGTTTGAATTTGAATAGCTTTAAAATCCATGCAGCTATATTTGTACTTTAGGAGATCTGCAATAATCAGATATGATGTGTACTCCCTATCAGCCCAAATGATCTGTTTGAGATCAGGGAAAATCCAGGATTTCGGATGCTGATTTCCAATGCAGGCAAACACCTGCGCTTGGAAGAACACTGGCTTTCTACCTGGTCTTTCAATATTTTGACCCTATGCCGGACCAAGCTGTGCTTAGTTAATATCAGAGTCAATCTAGCAATAATCCGATTTTATTTACTCAGCCATTAAACCGTATCACCGATTTCCAAGTTGCATCCATTGTTAGATCAGTAAATGTTTGTCAAAAAGGCGTATGATTTATTCCTAGGTCTTGACTATCCAATCATGTTTATTTCTTAAAACCATTCAATTTGTTTAAACAATATTTCACACAATCTTTCTGCATTATAGGATTTCTGCGATCTTTATATATCATGTGTAAAACGCATATCCTACACAAACACATATAGAAGCAGATGTAAAGATAACATGAATACTGATAGAAATATATTTGAGCTTATAGGTTTTGCTTTTAGATTGTCTAATGATAACCATACTAAGGCAGCAAATAAAGTGCATGCACATGTGTTTGGGTGTGATGAATATGTGTAAATATGTGTAAGAAAAATATTGGTATGGTTATTCGATATAGAAGTCGATATACTATGAGATGAGGCAAATAACTTTTATTTGCTAAATATCTTTGCTGAGATACTAGTACTTGCGGATAAGACGTTGAATCTTTATTATGATCATGAGGTTTTTCCCCATTTTTTCAAAACATCGATTGATTCTAAAGCAAAAGTCCTCCGGTATTAAAATCCCTTTACATCGGCACACCAGATTGATTTTATCAAAGTGTAATACACACATGACCTACGGGCATCGTGATATGAAGCAGATCTTCCAAGCAATTTCTTTGAAAAGATCTCCTTTTGATATAGTAAAAACATGCGAACATGTTAAGGGGGATGCTTGGATATATATTATTTTGGGCCGCAAACGCAAAATTTTACTCAGATATTTACGCAAAGATGTACTTAGCCACGGAGTGTGAAAGCTTTTCAATGCTTAATTTGTACCGGGGATATATATATATATATATATATATATATATATATATGTGTGTGTGTGTGTGTGTGTGTGTGCGTTTGTGTGTGTATGAAACAGTTTGAAATCAAATATATTTAACGATTGAAACGATGCATGCGAATATGTCCACTTTATTCTATCAAATAATCAAATTTCTACGCCAAGCAAAGCCGATCATTTCCCAGGTTGTGAATATTGCCATTGCTATGTCCCTAGTTTTGTGATTTGTATCGCCTTTTGTACCTAAATCATTGTATTATCTCACAGCTGAACTTTCCCTGAATTGTATTTAAAACAATATCTGCCGACTGTTGCTAGTGATCTGACTGTCACAGTAACTAGAGAGTTAGTTCTATTTTCTTCCTTTCTTTTTTAATACTGCGTTACGACCATAAGTTCACTGAAGGGGGGTAACCACGTTGGAATATAAATCAACGGTTAGTGAAGAAAGAAAAACAAAACAAAAGGTTTTGTGGGAAAATCCTGAGTTGAAATAAAGTTTCTTCTAGTAGAAAATAGAAAAGAAATCCCGCATTGAACTTTCCATTAATAGTCTAGGAGCCAATCCAGATTTTGGTACCACCTAAGGTGACCAAAGTATTAGTGGTACCAGATATAGTTATGTTTACATATTGACCCTATTAACATAATAGGGTCAATATGAAAACATAAATATATGATAACCTCTAAAAGATTTCTTCATCAGATATGGGTATATTGGATATTGTTGGAAAGGACATCTTATGCTGAGTAAAGTTTACAGAAGAATCATATACCTCGGACCCTTGTTTTAAAAATGAAACACCTGTGTGGACTGATAGGTATGGCATGGTCGAGGTAATTGTGCATGGATCCGTAGCATTCTGTAGCATATTGACCACCCTTCCATAAATTCTCATTGAAATTCTTTGAGAAACTTCGGAGATATCGTGTGAACTTTTTGAGCTATTGTGTGGTTGCAAACAGTTAGTTAGGGCGTAGGGGAGATAATTGCGCATGGATCCGGTCCAGAATCTAATCACTGTTTTAATAAAGTATTGCCTACTCTTCTTCCTCAACATTTCATTGAAATTCATTGGGCACTTTTGGAGACATTGTGTGAACAGTGAGAGAACTTTTGGAAATATTGTGTGGTTGCAAACAGTTAGCTAGGACGTTGGGGAGATAATTGTGCATGGATACGCTCCAAAATCGTATGACTTCTTTCGTTGCTTATTGCACACGCTTTCACAACATTTCATTGAAATTCATTGACCAGACAGAGAACTGTTGAATGTATTGTGTAGTGTGGACAGATGGCTACAATGTAGGGAAGATAATTGCGCACCAAATTTCAATCACTGTTTCTAGAACCTATTGCCCACTCTTCCATAACATTTCATTGAAATTCACTGGGAACTTTTAGAGATATTGTGTGGACAGATAGATAACCTTTGAAGATATTTTGTAGTTGTGAACAGCTACCTAGGACCCAGGGGGGATTATTGTGCATGGATACGCTCCAAATCCACTGAAAACATTTGGTGAAATCATGTGGACAAACAGACGGAAATAAGAGTATCAAATATCAGATTGTTTTTTTTACAAATTTAGTCCTAGCTGCTCATTCCGTCTCAATGTATGTCAATGAGATTTTGTAGAAGAGTGGGCAATAGTCTACGTAAGTAGTCATGAAATCTATGAACGGATCTATACATAGTTACTTCCCCTACATTATAGCTATGTGTCCACACCACACAATATCTTCAAAAGTTCTCTGTCTGTCCACACGATATCTCCAAAAGTGTTTTAGATAATTTTGTAGAAAGGTGGACAATAGGCCTCAAAAGGAGTCCTGGAATTTTGGTGCGGATCCATGAATAACTATCCACTCTACGTCCTAGCTAACCACACACTATCTCCAAAAGTTCTCAATGAATTACAATCAGATTATGTGGAATGGTGTGCTATGAGGTAAGGAACAATTGGTTAAATTGTGAGTCCAGGAATATATTCTTCGTTTGAGAGATATTTTCCCATTTTTCATACATTTATTTATACGCTCATGACTGTCCATACAATATCTCCAAAGGTTTTCAATAAGTTCTAATGAAGATTTGTGGTAGGGTGGGCAATAGACTAAGAAAGAACTGATTACATTTTCAGGTGGATCAATGTAGAATTACCTCCGTTGACAGAGGTATGCGCCATTCGAGTGCTTTTTAGTTGTTATGGGGGTAAGTTCGTTTACAGAGTGATAACCATCATAGCTACAAGGTAGGCGGGGTTATCATACCAATATATATACTAGAGACATGTAGGAATACAGAAATGCAAAAGCATTCTGGCCACCTTGGATAGTACCAATTTGTGAAAATATCAGTATTGACCCCTGGACTATAAAGGCGGTACCAAAATCAGATATTTGGTTACATTATTCAAAATTATTAGTAAGTTTCCGGCATGACCTTTTCGGCCATCTAGCTTCCATGATGTAAACGGTATAATTATCTACAGAAAGTTATACAGTCTTCCAGGCTGATTGTTTTAGAAGATGTCTAACTAATCTGTCAAGTGGTCTTACCACTGAAGTTTCCTCAATACAGTCACGTGTGTTTGAGGGAATCAGCGATATGATACAATCAGATGGCAGCTACACTTATTAACTAACCGAATTCCACAGCAGGAATAGCCAACTAACACTAGAGTGAGATTACAAGAAGATGCAAAGCAAATCAGGTGACTAGTTGAACGAGGAAGTACTGTGAAAATCAGCTGGTTCTTCTAACCAGCCATCGGATTCATGACACATATTTTAGGGTGCCTGTTGCAATAGAGAAAGTCATGCCGATGCATGAGGAACAAAAGTCATATCTTACCTTTAATACATATTGGATTATGAATAGATGTTTTCTCATTCAATACCTTCAAATAGGTTTTAACAGCTGAATAGCGTCATGAAATCATACGCGGTCGACCAAATAATCTTGCTCAGCCAGGCAGACAAAGTAGGACTATACTAATATGAAGATTTATAGCCGAACTTTGAGTTACCAATATCCCTCATTAAGTTGTTTTTGAAAGCATTGATCGATTTGAAGGAACTAGTCTCTTCACTGGAAGCATACCATGGTTTGGTAATTCTAGTGGAGAAGAAATTCTTTCTTAGCCCAGTAGATATCTGTACCTGGAGTTTTTGTCTATGTCCTCCGGTTTTAGTAGATAATGATGTGGTAAACATTCGCTTGTCTGGAAACAGAGAGCAGTGACAGTTCTGGTCTATACATATGAATATAATCGCCCCTCTCTCTCTCTCTCACTCTCTTTTTCTCTCTCTCTCACTCTCTCTTTCTCTCTCTCTCTCTCTCTCTCTATATATATATATATATATAGGAATCAATTTTAATGTGTTATTACAAGCGGTACTGCTGGTTTCACATATAGATTTTCATAATGAAGTTCATTATTAAAATTAATTTCTTTCATAAAGTCGACCTCGGAATGTGTGCCGTGTGTAGTTTGAGACGTGCTGAATTCGATTATAGTTTTATTTTCTGTCTAGGATGATTAGTTCTCGAGTGATAAGAGTACATACATACATGCAGACATTACAACTTTATATATATAGAGAAATATCCATATTTAATTTCACTAGTGTTCATTTTTAGAAATAGTCATATATTATGATTTCGGAGTGATGATTTATTATTAAATGATATAGATTATTCAGAGCAATCTTCTATCAGAATTCTTATAAAATCCCCCATTTTGTTGTCATACACAATCGTCCTCTGGCACCGAAACTCGGTAATATGACTGGGAAAACGGTATCACCACACTTCGCAAGAAGACAGTTCCCTTGTAGGAGAATTGACACCGTGTCTACAAGACACATTTCAGATTATTCACCTCCTACTTCACCTGTCCTTTCTGAAAATAAAGGCAACACAAACTTATCCTTCATGGAATGGTGACAATGTAGACACAACACAGCACAATCTGACAACACGTTCCGACATCTATCAGGAAAATAAACCAGTGGATAAACAGTGAAGGACATATAACCATCAGGTCTGGGCGTATCGGCGAAGTAAAATTATAGAATACACTTTATAAGATAACAGACTAACTGATAATATGAAGCGCCGTGTCATTGGATCAAAAAGGTCTTACGTCCATTTTTATGGTTTTTAGATATGAGCAATTAAATATTTTGAACAGTTATATTTTGATGGCAGAAAAAACAGAAAAGGTGACTGTAACAATGTTTTTTGGTAATTTTGCACTCTTTCCACAGCTCGGTTTTGTGGACATATGGCTTTCTTGAAGCAATGCACTTGGAGTTAAGGCCTTTTTGACACAAGTTTCTGTATTTGATTTACCTTAAGTGAAAGTCAATATCTCCAGATATGATAGCCTTTTCATGAGTGTATTTGGACATAAGGCTGTTTTCAAGTAAGAAACTGATGTAACATTTGTAAATATGTAAAAATGTTATTTTTCCAAAAAGTTGACACACGGCTTTTTTGATCCAATGCGACTATACCCTCTTGTTTCCTTTTCCAGTTATATACTAATATTTTCAAAAGTAATCAATTACATGAATCTGGTAGTTTACTATTTTGAAAAGTGCAGTATACGCCAACGCATGCATCTTATTATTACTTATTCTAACACAAACTATAAGAACAACTATACAATCGTCCTGTTACCGCTCTCATCTGCTTTCTTTTTTTTTCAAGAATAACACTGTATATGTATCCAGGCGAGACAGAAGCCGGAAAGAAGAAATACATGAGCCTTTTTTCGTTAGTTGACTATACAATGATTTTCACATTCTTTTGTTTCTATTAGCTTTAACCACGTCTTTGGTGATTATCCTATGTGTCTAGGGCCAACAATCAGCCGATAATATACAATCAAAACTCATCATCCCCTTCCGTCTCTTTTCTCTGATTATCTATCTAACTTGTTATTTCGTTTCTTCACAAATTCGTTCTCAATCAACAGTTACCACAACCAGGGGCGAGCTTTCTTCACTTAGTCCTACCTTTTACTAAACGGCAAATGCAAAAGAAAAAAGTTATAGTATTTTCATTATTCTTATTGTATCTTATCTACTGAGGCTTGCTTTGTATTAGTTGTTGCCTACAGAAGCGTGTTTTCTATTAGCTGTTACCAGCATCGAACACATCATCATTACTGCTTCTCTGACTCGGTCACCCCAGGAAAAGAGAAACAATTTCCCTTGCTTATCTGCCATCACGCGCGTTGTAGTGAGAGATTTCAGTATCGTGTTTTCCATCTCTTGAAGAGCTGGGTCTTGCGAAACTGTAGATTGCTTTTGGTCAAGGACGAAACCTGAAATGGATAACCATTCATGCGATCTGCTCTGTAATTGGGCTAGTGAAAACAAGAGGAATCCTGTTCTTCCATGCTTTTAGTGGTTCTGATGTAGTGGCAGAATTTCGAGCCAAAGGAAAGAAGTCTGCTTGGGGCACTTGGAATGTGTATGACTAGGCCAGAGTCGTCTTCGCGAAACTTAGCCAACATCGACCCGTCATTGATAACACTGATGTGCAGACGTTATAGAAATATCTAGTCACCATGTATGACACGTCCAGTACTGATGTAAGAGGTAATGAGGAACGACTCAACTTGTTTGCAAGGAAACAACGAACATATAATTATATTCCACCAACTCAAGATGGCCTCCTTCAACATGCAAAACATGCTTTCCAGGCAGGATGCGTATGGAGTCAGGCAACTGTAGGCCACAGTACATGAATCCTAGTGACTGGGGGTGGACAAATCATGGCGATGGATGGAAGGTTTGCTGGACTCTCCGACTTATTGCGAAGTGTTGCCAACAGCTGATGAAATGCAGATGTATGAGCGGATGCTCTTGAAGCTGCAAATGCTATCAGTTCGGTATAAGCTGCACTGAACCATGTAGCTGTGTGTGTCGGTTCTAAGGTTCAATAAATACACAATGATGCATTCAGATGCCTAATTACCATGAACACTGAATCATCAAGTAAAATATTAGATAACTGAAACATAAAATATCTTAAATCTTCTAAATATAATGAATAAACCTATCATACTAACTCAGAATATTGGAATTGAACACTCAAATACTGATTTTGGACAGTTAGTTTTGATTATATAAAGAAAATTGCATCCAGTAGCCATAATTTGGTGGCCATCTTGAAAAATGGCGGCCATATTGGATTTTCAAGTGGCTAACGTTAATTTCTTAATAAGCAGTCTAAAGGTGAACCACATGAAAAATATCATGTATCACAATCTGAACGATTTTGCAATTAGATGCCCCACTATTCGGACAACGCACATGTTGGCATCTTCCTTCTTTCTCTTTAGTGTAAAGTCACTCTTGTCACATACTAAGTCGCAATATCCCAATGACCTCTTTCACACAATTTGTAATCCTTCTGTTGCACAGTGCACATGTTTGGTTGCATGTGTATTTTTCCGACAACTATCTTGTCAGTTCCAGCGGCGGTTGCCAATCGAATTAGAAATGATGAAGACGGCGATGAAAAGGGGGAGGGACGATAGAGAGAGATAACATACGGGGAATGTATTTTAACAGGCAGATGGGAGCCTGTTGAAGAAACATTCAACGTGCACATATTTTCTCCGTTTGGAGAGAATTTAAAACAACAGAGTACATCTTTTATCAGCTAAAATTGAGTAGATTTATTTTCGATAATTGCATCCTGGATGCACAGACGGTCTCGAAAGCAAATACGTTAGCCGAACGCTATTTTTTCGTGCATACAAACAACACTGTTAAGAAAACTCTAAATGCAACTTAAGCTGGCTACTACTATCAAACGTTAACTATCTGACTTCCGTCGCTCCACCTAACGGCTAATCCAATCTCGCTGCCCTCCCATGTCCGTGCCAGAGCTGCTAAAATGAACGACCACTTCACTCCGCGCTCCTTGGTTGACCGTTGATATCCCGTTTTTTCTCCCAAACTTCTTTGTTTCAACGGCTCAGCTAACCAGCGACGAGAGATTTAAAAGAAACCTGTAGAGGACACGCGATTGGCTTAGTACATATCCATCTCCCGTTTTAACTGATATCGTTTCTCTCAAATCCTTAGAAAATAAATAAAACGAAACTACATACGTCCTTGTCAATATCTAAATAAGAAAAAGCCAAAATATTTACTACTCTATTCATTTTTTAAAACTTCATTTATCTCAGATCTATGTCTCTCTAGCCTTTGGTGCTCTTCCAAATCACCATTTTTCTTTTCTTTCATCCATTACAGGTTTTAACCTGTTTCTCTTTCTCATCTTCTTCATTCTGTTACCTGTCTCTTTAAACATTTTTCTATCTCCACCCC
>VCCN01000623.1:1442627-1461967 GCA_006491835.1 Architeuthis dux
GTGACGGTTTCTATTGAGTGACTAACCAGACCTGTTTCTAGTTTTGTTCATGACGACTGAAAGATGAAATACAAATAATTCAGCATCAGTCGAAATGAATGGTCACACGTAACATATTGTCACCTTGATAGAGATCATTTCATGTACTCAGTTACGGTGTACTCTAACAATCTACACAAAGACTATCTCATTCCTTTGAACAAAGTAGCATTATTTCAGATTATTTCGGATTACAAATCGGTAGCTATAGAGAGCGGAAAGGACAAGCATATCACATGAATGATATATATTATCCAGAATGAATACATGTAGACTTTGGACTTAGCACAAATGAATTCGATTATTAGTGCAACTGTAAATCACTTCTTTTAGTGGTATAATAGGTTAAAAGATAAAATTACAATGGCGGAAAGAAGAGTTCTTACTAATTGAGCTTTATTGCTACCAGGTATCGTCAACCAAACTTCAAAGAAAATCGTTGGCTAACGTAACTACTAGTTTGTCCTTACTGAACAGATTTTAGTTCTGTGAACTGAAGGCGAAGCAACAGTCCCCTTATACTGACTGAATCGCTTCATGTTAATATCAGCTTCATTTCAACAGTTTACTTAGGGGCACATATAATAAAGCTTCTGAAATATTCTCACACACACAAACCTCAATATTCTCTAGCACACACACATCCACAGGATACTTACAAATCATCACCTCCATCAAAACATTACACACCCCAGCCCACACATACACACACTTTCTCCAAGATACTTTGGTCATGAAATGTATACTGAGGTCAATACATTGAGGTCACCAAATGGCATACCACTAATAAAATATGCCAACACACACACACACACACACACACACACACACACACACACACACACACACATACACACACTCTCCCTCTCTCTAGACAGTGAGATTCACCAGTATCACTACTCACTACTAAAAATCCTTCATTTAGTAAGAATCCCCGGTTAGGGCAGACATGACAACTCGCTTTCTCTAATTTTCCTTTTGAAAACGACCTAATAAGTCGAAACATGTTAAGGTATTAAATAAATTTCTTGCAAATTATTCTGAGTCTCCACATTGTCTTTTTCCCAGCATCATTATGTCGGATAACCTTTATCCTTTTGTACACACACACACACACACACACACTCACACATACACACTCTCACACACACACACACACACATATATATATATATAGTGAAAAGATTATGCGTTTTCATTCTGAACAAATTCACTGACTTTTCTTTAAATATTCTCATTGGTGTGTAAAATATATTTCTCACCGCTTTTAAGTTGATGCTCAAAATCAATGGTGAATACACAAATTGATCTTTAAATGTAAACAAATAACTTCTTGTTTGCTTAACTAAGTGTATGTTTCACCTCTTGACGGGGTTTTAACAAATTGGCGGAGAAGAGACGAATTAGCAGAGAGAAAACTTTGGAACGCGGGAATACTAATGTGTCGTCAGAAGTAGGTGACTGACGGTTTTGTCCCTCCTTGGGCTCACCAGTTGAATCCAGAAATTCAAAGCAAGCAGGCGCATAATTTTGGTTCTCACAAGAATAGCAGCAAAGAATTGAACGTCTCAACGTCTGTTCTTACTATACAAAAGGGGAAAGTAACGCTGGATTTCTATTCCGTAGAAGTCTGGTCCCTCCCTACGTATGAACTAAAGTTTATACTTGTTTGATGTGCAAAGAAGTTTGTTTATGAAACGGATTTTATTCGTTGATTTCCTCAGATTGTTACGTTACGGGTTTGCAACTAGTTTGTAAATGTCTGTATATAGATTGATATAATGATCATATATAAGTCCATGCTACTTTGTTGTCTATGAAAGGTTCTGTTTGCTATCTCTTCTTTTGATCTGCACATAACCACACACACACACACACACACACACACACACACACACACACACACACACACACGGCACTGTTCTATCTGGGTTTTTTTTATCACCCGTCTCTTTGGGTTTCGTGCTGCACCGGTTTCTTTCTGCGAACGATATGTCAGAGTAACCTCATAGATGAGCACTTCGTGACAAAATTGTGTCAGCCAAAAGTAGTTCAATTAGATTATAGAATCTTGGTAACCGTGAACTCAAATTATGAGACATTTCTAAATGGTATGAGGTAAGTGTACAGGCCGCTTTTTTTCTTTTAGGATAGCAACATATAACGACATAGGGGCCTTTACTCAATTTTTTAATTTTCTGAAATGATCGAATTCGATATTAGCAATGAAAAGTGCCCTTCATTTCGTTAAAGATATTACTAATATACTAAATCATAAAGGTTAGTAATACTAATAGGTGCTTTTGTTCATTCCACAAAAGAATCGAAAACATACTATAATGTAACTATTCACTATGAGCACATTTTGAAAAACAGACGAATTCTAGAATTAAGTTATCCCATCAGGTTTTTTAAAACTTCTATGCAAATATTAAAGTTTGCTTTAAGTATTATGACGATCTCAACGTAATAAGCATAATTGTTGTTGTTGTGGTGGTTTCAGCAGCAGCATCTGTGATGACAAACCAGATACCTGGATAGAAGCATATGGCGGTCATCACTGCAAATTAATTAACAGTAAATCTCTTTATATCTCCTGGATTCGCCCAGGTAGTCATGCCATCTTAAAACAATACAGTAATTTTTGTTTTTCTCTTTGTTTTTCTACCGTAACAAGAACAGCCCTTACCAAATTTAGGGGAGTAAAGGTTAGTCTTACCCTACCGTGATTTGAAATCACGTCCAACTGATTAATAGCCGGCCGTCTTAACAACTGAGCCAAACTGACAAGTCTTGCGCATCTACGAAACTTATCTTACAGATACGCAAAGGCTTATTTCATTCTAATGAATAAATACATTTAAACTAAAAAATATATCTTAATAACTTTTATTTATTATATATACTGTACAAAAGTTCCAGTAATCATCTTCAGTCGGAATAGAAGTTGGAGCGGAGTTTTACCCTGCAGCAACCAGACTTGTTATTGTCTCAATTCTTTCCTGGATCTCTATTTCTTCCAATCTTTTTTTCCAGTGATATTTGGGAACGTTCCAAGTTCTCCAGTATGTATAGGCATTCAGTCGAATGTTCCATAATATTTGCATCTCTCGAACAAATTTCCAATACTTATTTTACATCCGCTATATAGTCCATTTTCTTTCTTTGCTTTACTCATTAGCAGTAACTGGTGGCTTCCACCAGAGATCAAGTGACAAGAGCCTCCCCAATTCTCAAGCAGTATTTTAACGATTTTAGATGATTTCGATTCTTCTATGGATTTCAATTCTTTTATTTGCAAGGCTCTGTGGAGCTATTCCAAGCGTACCAATAATGATGGGTACAGCTCTCACTTTTATATTCCACACTTTTCCCTGTTCTCTGGCAAGGCCGATGTATATTCCTACTTTTCATTGTCTTTTAAATGTACTCTGTGGTCTGCTGGAACAATCCTACCATTTTTTTTAGATCTGCTCTTCTGGTATGGATTGGGTGATTTGTTTGAATTTCGAATTTGATTCTCTAGAAAAATTATAATTTTATTCTATTTTAGTGAAAAGTATTTTTTAAATATAAAATGCATATTCACCACTGTTTACTCTTTAGTCTAAAAAAAGGCAATGAGTCACTGAAGATTATGGTAATGATGCCGTAGGAGCACCTGTAGTAAATGGGTTGTGAAGTTTTGAAAATAGATTTTAACATCAAGGTAAATGAATGCTCTAGAACCCTGGTTCTCAGACATATTTGCCGGCTTTGAACACACCTAGACTCAGAACTCTAACCTAGACATTCAGAAACCATATTCCAACTAGACATTTATTTTGATAAGTTCAAATCTTACAAAAGCTCCCGGAAAAACAGCACAAAAGATAGTGTTAGTTGCTTGCTTGTCTGTGAGATTGTTTATTTTTTACGAGGGTTTTTATTCGTGGCGCAACCGACTGTGCCAATGCCAATCTCATGTCCCATTCAGCATTAAGTCTATTGTGCTGCTTGGTTTTTGTTAGCGTTAAAGTTGAAAATCCAGCTTCGCACAAATACGTTGTCGGAAATAGAAGTAGAATCTCCACTGCTTGAAACGCAAGTGATTGACACTTCGAATCGCTTAGCATCTTTAACAAAATATTTTGAAGATTCAAACACTGGCTTAAGAGTCAAGTTCATTAGCAAAGAATCGAGAACAGACTGAGTACTGGCCGTAAATGGTGACACAATCCACTCATACTTGTGCTCAGTCCCGTCACCAAAGTACTTCGAAAAGTTGAAACTCAGTTGCTGCAAATGCTTTTGTATCAAATTCCTCTCGGCCTCAGTATCTCCATCCCCAATTTCACCATTGTCAATAAATGCTTTTAAGGTAGAGAACACCTCTGCTAAGTGGTGAACTAAGTACGCATTTAACAGTGTACATGAACTCAAAAGTAAATAACTAGTGTACATCATGAGAACAAATCACGCAAGTTATGCATATTAACCAGTAGCGAATGTTTGTTCACATCTTTCATCCATATCGCATGTCAGATGAATTAATAAAAAAAAAATAGAAAGCTGTCAGCGTCTTTAGCAAAACAGCTTCACTTCACATCGTTTATGATTTTTTTGCAACTGCTTTCCTTAGAGGATTTTTCATTCATTCCGCTTCTCCAGGCTTCCCTAGATATCCTTTCAGGTATAGGTATTTCAGAAAATGGGTTCCACATGAACTTACGGAAAGGAATATTGGCCAGCGTTTAAACATTTATATTTCTTTCTAGCTGGACACAAAGATGTGTCATTCCTGATTGGGATAGTCATTAGCGATGAAAAATAGATTTATTACGAGGATCTAAAGCGAAGAAAATCATGGCTAGCTATAGGATAGCCTTCAACATTTCAATCGAAACGGAATCTACAGAGGAAAACGGAATTTTTTACAACCAATCACTGGAACCTGGATAGGCTATTACTATTACTGCACCACACTACTGTGAGCAATTGGTCCGTTTGAATGACGGATTCGAAAAGAAAAACATTTTTCTGGGTAAAAAGGTTGCCTAGTCATTTTACTCCAGGACAACGACCGTCGATCATCTTCCACTAGTTGCTTATTTTCCTGACCTGTCACCTTCAGACTATTGTTTCACTACATGCAACATACCTTGTGAGTCTTCGAATCAAAACCGGAATTGTTCTTTCATGATGTAATACACAATTTAACTGAATTGTTTCTTAAGATCATAGAAATCCATAAAAAAAAATACTTTGATGACCATAAGCTATGAAATGATATAAATAAAAGATTTTGTCAAAAAAGCTTGAATTTTTTGCATCAACTACTGACGGCATCATCTCAATCTCCGCATAGTCGACATTGACTATTTTGCAGTGTCTTGTTTTATCTTGGCCTTAATATAATTGATTCTTATAGAATTACCAACAAGGATCCAGTTTCAAATGTCCTCTTCTTAACCATATCCAGGTAATCTCACCTGTAACAAAAAACATGGCACTATACAAGTATTTTGTTCCATCTGATTTTATTGAGCTCCTGATATCCCTGGCGAACAAAGAAATGTTAGCGAAGATCTTTTTTCTTTTCTGTGCGCATGTGTATGTTTACAATCATCTTTTGTTTTGCTCGTATAACTTTTATGTTGTTTTCCTTCAGACAGCATTGCTTGAGAAAGTACATATGGTTTCCATGTTCTTTTTATCCCACCGATATTCTCGGAAGAGACAGAGGAATCGGCAAAATAGGTTCTGTAGTTAATAAAAACTTTGGTCCTGTCTTAACAGCTCCAGTACAAACTGCAAAATATTTTATGAAAAGAATTATTTTGTGGCGTTATTTAGGACCTTTTTTTGTTTTGCGTGATGCCATCATTGTGTCTTGGTTTAAACTTCCAGATTCCAACTACACAATTGCAATTTTTTAAAAGATATTTCTTAACTGTAGAATTTTAATGACTTTCTTTTGTAAAATGTCTCATTATGGATACAGCTCATGGATATATTTCTCTGGCCATGTTAATACTGTTGAGTCTTGTTTCCAAAATCTTCCTTGTTTTGTGTTTTTTCTTTATTGCATTAACTATGAATTTAACGACATTTTCTGAATTGTTTATACTTTAAATATTTCAGTATTCATAGTTGAGGAATCATATGGTAGGCCACGTTATAATTTCTCCACACCATTGCTAGAGTTTTAATCACCGCTATCCACAACACTGGTTTATTGCTGGGTTTAGGTTATTCATGTATTCGGACATGTATATGTATCTATGTATCCTATGTATTTATCTATGTATCCGGACTTCGCCCAGCCCTAACCGTTCATAGTAGAAACTTGAAGATTTGCACCCCCCATGAATAGGGACATGGGTTTTTTTTCTAAATAAGTTTTTAGAGGGGGTTCAATTTGCAATGTAAGTTTACGCTAAATTGGTCACTAATTTGTGCCCGCTTGTTTTTTTTTGAAAATTCAGACATTTTAGTGATCACAGGCCAACAAAAGGCGAGAGAAGTAACTTATTCATTGATTACCGCCTTTTCTAACTTTTTAATTGAGTGGCGGTGATTCATAATTTCCCTTGGAATGCTAGTTCTTGCTTGTTTTAACAGGATTTTGTTATCAATAAATAGTCAGTCTTTTGTTCTTCTGGGTTTTTTTTCATCCTTTCTGCTCTTAGAAGTCATCTGCTTTCTAACGAATCATACATTTCCTCACCAAATTGTCTTGTTAGGATTTTCTATGCCGCTTGTAATTACTTGCAATTGTTCGTTTGGTTGCAAATTCGTCTTACTGTTTGTCATCCAATCGAGTATCCTTGCTTTTATTAGTCGTTTATACAACTTAATCTCTGATGTATCGACGTAATCCTTTTGAACAAGTACATGTGGATACAACCGTAGCCAAACGCTTTCCAGTTAGATATTTTTCTTAGAGTTATTTGCAAAGTATATATAATGATGTTTATGTTATATCCGTCTTTAATTTCCCATAGCTTCTTTTTGGGGTCTGTCAATCATTCTACTTTTCTATTGTATTTCTTCCTACATTGCCATAACCCACGGAAAAAGAATTGGTTCCGTGTGCGTCCAGTATTCCTGTTTTCCCCATTCTCTCTCTATTTTCCCGTCTTTAAAATTTACTTTCGTTATTCTGGAGTAACCTATTTGTTTGTATTTCTTAACACTGTATCTATATATCTATCATTGTCTATCTTCTTTAACTAAAATCTTATGATGTACTTCTTTATCACAGCATCTTGTCCTTTTTGTTGTGTTCATATTGTTCCATTAACGTTGCTGTCCATTCCAATGTTTTGTTCAAGATTCGAGTAATTCTCATTCTATATGTAGAATTTTAACTTTCTTTTCTAACTCTCTTCTCCCATCCTGCTTTGGCATTCTTTGTTCCATGTTTTGTAAACATTAAATCTTTTGGTAATTAACTTTCCTCCTGCATAGGGATTTAATTTAGTTATATTGTCTGTTTCTGTATTCTTCATTAGCTTATCAACAAATCTTTGTTTCAGCTTTGACATTTTCTGGTCCATGTTTCTCAGGGATGGAAGGGCTGCTTATTTCTGACATTATTCCCTTCAATTTGTCAATTTGATTCCTTCAATCCTCAGTTAAGTTTGTTTTATATCTATTTGGAGAATTTGCTGCATGTTTCTATAAGTTTTATCATCCTTATTTTCTGCTTCTTCATGAATATTTTCAGTTGAATGCAGTGATTTTTCTCGTAGTGTATGACTTTTTTCACTGTTGATCTTTCCATTTATATCCAATTGTATAACTCAAGAGGTCATCCTTGGAGATTGAGTGACTGCCAATCTTCTCTAATCTCCATCAGTCTTCTTAATATTTTTGTTGTGTTGAAGTTTTTACTTTCTTAACTCTTCCTCGAATCTACAACTCTTCCAACTTCTTGGAATAGGTTTTGGGACTGTTCCGGGTGGGCCAATGATTATTGGAACTACCTTTAATTTTATATTCCACAGTATATGCAATTCTCGTGCAAGGTCCTGATATTTTTCCATCTCCTTGTTCCTTTTCGGTCTTGCCCTGTGGCCCACCAGAACGGCCAAATCCACTCACTGGCATAGTTTTTTCTTTTTTTGTTGCTTTGTTCAATACAATTAGATTTGGCCTGGATTGAGTAATCTGCCTGAATACTAGAATATTTTGGTTTCCTTATTCTCTACTACAATCTCTGGTTCGTACTCATACCATTTATTTCTATGGAACCCAAGTGGTTTGCACAATTCCCATTAATTGTCCCCTCCTATCCATGCCTGTTTTCTTTGTATTCCTTCTAGTCCAGTTTGCTGCATTTGCTTATTATATGATAAATTCTCTCGCCTCTTTCTCCCCATGGACGATACTTGCTATTATGCTGTATTTTGTCGGATACCGCCTTTATATTAATGACCCTAATGCTTTTGTTCTGGGTTTTGATCCTGATTCTCCTTTCAAAATTATTATTGTTGTTGTTGTTGTTGCTGTTATGACTATTAACAACAACAATTATAATTTGATATTGGGTGTAAATTTACACTAAATCTACTCTGTTCCACCGGCAATTTTATGAATAGTCACCTTATCTGGAGGTTCTTTTGGAAGTGAGGTAAGAAAGTCCCATTTCTGATAGTTCCCTTTGGTAAGAGATTTTTGGACCTCACCCAGTGTACAGGGATTAAGGACACATATTGAAGTGAGGCTGTTGGAATATTCAACAAAGCAGTCTCATTTTATACGGAAGTTCTTTTCATTCTAAAAAATGACGACCATCGACTTTAGGCTTCAGCAAATTCACATCTACTTTTGTTCCCAACGATTCAAACGAAATTCTGTACGAATTGCTGATATATTTACATAATATTCAGCTGAATGCTACACTATGAGCCTGTCTTATTCCGTTGATATTAATAATATAATAATATGCTAGGCGCAATCGATCCCAAACATGGATCTCTAAATCTTCGATTGAAATTATATTCCTGATGATGAGTAAACGCTAGCACTTGACATACATCCATAATGTTTCTAATCGAAGTTTCGATTGGAACGTAAAACCTATCCAACTCCTACTGATATCAGACAACCCAGAGTAATCAATTCATGATCAGACGGTTCTCTAACTTTATAAACCTGTTTAACAACCTCAGAGGCTATTGATAGATAGATTGATATATATACATAGACAGATATATATGAATATTCCATAAATAGGCACAGTGACTGACAGGCAGGTATATTGCTCAATCCGGAGATACACTAACAGAGATATGAATCGATACATCGATATGCCAGAATAAAAGATTGATTTAGCTTGTGTGAAACAGGTAGGAACACATGATAATAGATACATTGTTATAGATATTGATGAAATAGTATGAATAGAATTGACAGATGAATATTTAATCACACATGCCAACACATGTTAATGTGAGAAAATGATTGATTGATTGATAGGCAGACAATCATAAAAGAATAGACTGCTTGTACCCAGTCACTGCGTGGTTGAAATTAGTTTAAGAATCGATATTCTTTTGTTACGTATTGAAACTTTTAAACTATTTATTTTGGGAACCAATGGGAATGTTTGAATTGGTTGGTCAAAGTCTTCAAATAGAAACAAATTGCTAGTCAGAGGAAACGAGGAAAGAATTAAAAAAGGAAGCTTCTGTCTAAAAGAGAGAAACCGCTGAGTCCATATACTCACTGTAAGATATACAAACTGAGTAGACTCATGCTACAAAGAACACTAGAAGAACGGAGTAAACTCATGCTACTAAGAACACTAAGAACAACAAACCGAGTAAACCCATGCTACAAAGAACACTAGTAAGGTCACAGTCACAAATACCAAATATACCACCACCCTAGTATTGGAGACAGATTTATGACATCAAGATCTCGTTCATACTAGAACTCCATTTCCATATAAAACAGTAAACTCTATATCTATTAACATGTTTAAAAATAATGAATAATGAAACTAGTTTACCACACAAGTATAACTTTCTAAAATACTCGCACCAAAAATTCCAACCGCTATCGCATCTATAAGGTTTATCTTCAGTTGGTAATCTTTGTGATATACTGATGACTGCGAAAACATCAAACAAGAATTTGCTACAGCAGACATACAAAACCAAGGCCAAGTTATTGGGATGTTACCTCTGGTTGGTCTGCCTGGTGGCTGGAGTAATTACGTATATGGTTTCCGAGTCTAGTGGTCACTGTTCAAACCCAGGTAAAAGCCAGCATTTCGAATGTTAATTTTCAAAGAAGTCATACTCTCCCCACATGAAAGTTGGTGCTATACAATCTTTCAACTCTCGATATCCTTCCATTTGGCCTTGTGCCGGATTAAGCTAAGCTTAGTATGTGTCAATAAAAGGTTAGCGAACTAGTAGCGGCACTAGAGCAGTAGAAGAATTAGCTTGCATGGGACACTCAACAAAAATGAAAATAGAAATAGGGATACAAAGAATGTCAAAGACATCTCACAATATGATATGAACATTGGAGTTTCTCCTTCAAGGGATTATCAGGGCAGGCACTAGAAGATATATAAGACGTAATCGAGTAGAGCCTGCTACTTGACAGAGAGCTATTTATATTAAACGATCTCCTCGCCAAGGAGATATAAATTTAGAAAGCATCGATGCTTCACTAGATTCCAGAGTAGATTTGATAATGCGAAGTCATCTATGTACAAAAATGTTAGTATTAAACTAGGGATTAAAATTATTCTCCAAAACGCAAAACGGCATATTTTTTGTAAAGGTCATTGCTATCCATAAAAAGTCGGTGATATTCATTTGGTACAAAAGCAAAAACTACTTCATCGGTTTAACAGGACAATGGAAAGTGGGTTTCATTCTCTTGGAGACGTAAGACATTTTATAAGAGAAATCCTTAAGAAATAGTGAATAGTTTTCTCTTTGACAAATCCAGTCCCAGAAACAGAAACCGTGTAAATGGCATAAGTTTATCGATTAATGGCGTAATAACAATGATTTTCTTTAAAAGTCTGTTATGTTTTAATCGCTTGTTATGGTTGAAAAAGACTCTATTTTCTACTAAAAAGTAAATAAAGCGCCCGTCTCTTAAGCGGCGACTCCCAATGGAATATACACCCGGTGACGAAGACCTGGTTTCTGTTGCATGCGTCAGCTTGGTGATTCTGGCAAGTTTCAAGTCAAGTCAAGACCAGGACTTTATTCTTACAAGTTACAAATGTATGACCACCACCTTGACAGGATACAAGTCCACCGAAGGGATACGTCCACCCTAATCCCCCAGCTTAGAGTGTACTCAATTAACTGCTGAGTGCACAGAGAATCGTTCCCAGGACCTTCTTCGTGTGAGGCAGACGTGCTATTTCTACTAATAGATAATAATAATCTATTATAAAAGTACATGGTTCAACTTTTAAACAATAAAACAGACACTCACGGAAGGCCTGAGAGTACAGCCGTCGAGAAGTAGTCGGACATAAAATTGACCTAATAGTATATGTAAAGATCAAGTTCGAAATTGATAAAGAGTGTTTTATTATATGCTCTGACCCAATTTAAAATAATCACTTAAAGAGGAAATTAATAATGTGTTATCTTCTTATATTAGAACATCTATTTTCCTATAGTTTTCTTTTTAGTCATCTATTTTCCATAGTTTTCTTTTTCTCTTAAATTGTTTTATATAATCATACCTTATATCGGTCAATAGATACCATGCAGTAATTAGACCGAGGTAGGTTTCTACCAATTGTTTCCTGGCCCCTCATCTTTTATAATAATCGTGGGTTACATAGTTTAGTATGAGAACATGTAGCAATATGTGTCTCTGCTTGACCATTCCCACTCTAGGCTAGTCTTGAAAGTGTTCACATTCTCTGCAGTTCCAGTCCACTGTCGCTCTTGTAGTGAATAACTGTTTCAATAAATCATTTACAAAGCATGATTATATTCAATTATTACAGACATTATTATAATGTGGAAATTAACCAAACGAGCTGAAGATCCAACTCAGAATAGCACAGAGAGCCGTGGAAAGAGCAATGCTAAGGATAACTCTAAGAGATAGAAAAAGATCAACATGGATCAGAGAGAGGACTAAAGTGAAAGATATACAACTAATTAAGCAGCAAAAATGGAGATGGGCTGGTCACCTAGCAAGAAGAGATGACAATAGATGGGGAAAAGACTAACCGATTGGTGTCCATGGGACACTAAACGCAATAGGAAAAGACCAGACACCAGATGGAGGGACGAGATAAAAACGTTTGCCGGTAAGACTTGGCAGAGGTTAGCACAAGATAGGCCATCATGGAAGGAGATGGGAAAGGCCTTTGTCCAGCAGTGGACTTATAACGACTGATGATGATGATGATGATGATGCTGACAGTTTGGTCATAGCCCAGATCTTACCAGTGCCACATTGTCAAGGTAAAATATATGACGTATTTCAAAAGTCAATACAAAGTTTATAATTTTAACTATAATACTCAAACTATTAGAAACATAATCTTCGGTTAATTTTAATTATAATTATGCATTGAAAATACATGTGCGTATTTATACGTATGTCAATATGTATTATCTGTGCCTCTAAAGATACACATATTAAGACACACAACTATGTACTCAGTTTCTTTTCTATTAGTTTATAAACAGTACATGAAACACTGAATTTTGAGACTGTATTTCTAATCAAGATCCTGTTCCAACGCATACCCATTGGAGATTCCTTCGTCAATGGACATTGGTTAGCATGGGTACTCTGACTGGCCTGCAGCTATGCAGCCCCATATCCAACAAGGATCAATGCACTGTGTCTTTTCACGCAACCCTTCCTTCATATTTATTAAATATATCTGCAATGTGTGCCATAGTAGCCCTTCTATTGCCTCCGTTCACTTCTCGCATCGATAAGTCTTGGCCGCTCAATGTCTTGTCCGGTGCCACCACAACTGAACGTGAGCACCAAGCCATGCCGTTTCAGAAATGCTCTGGCCTAATATTTTGGTCATAACACTTTAGCACGTATCAAAGTCACTCAAATAGTTCCACTGGCCCATAACTATGGCATTCAACGCATCGAATTGAAGTACTCGAGACCGGCTCACCTGCTTATGTACCTCTAACGCAGACATGCGCTGTGGTTATGAGATAATAGCTATCATTCTTGCCACGTGTTGCTGGTTTCTACGCTTGTGGTGTACACATATACGAGTGCATCAAAGAATGCAGCGATCTAAACATGCACACAAATAAAACACATTAACAAATTTACATATCTGTAATTTATATCTCCTAATTTGTTTCGTGAAGTCGAAGATTTATCGCTTTTAACCTAAGGCTCTCTCCCAGTTTAATATGTTAGAGATTTGGAATTAACATAGCATTTCTTGGTGCTTAGGTTATTCCTATAAAACCTGGTTTCCGCATAACTTGGCTGTAATTACAATGTCGAATGCAAGAACAATTTCTAAATCTCGTGTAGGAAAATAAATGGACGACACAGAACTATTTTTAAATTATTGCAATTATTTTTCAATAAACTCTTAAAACTATTGAATCTCTCCTAAGTCTTTTTCACCAGTCGATCCACTGGGGGTGTTTTTGTTTCAGACTCATTAGAATTGATTACAGAGTAAAAGGAGTTATTTAATCCAAAGTATGTCCTCATAAATGTCCAATTACTTTTATCATGTCTCTACGATGATTAGAATTATGGCTGCATCAGCATTAAAATAATGTCCAGAAATAGAATGATTATTGGCAGAATAACACTCGCAAACATACATACGGACGCTGGTACACACGCATACAGACTAACCAGCGAAGCCAAACATTTTGAAGGAAGAAGACATTTATTCCCTCGGGTGATATTGTCAAAAGAGATTATTTTGTTATTGTGCCGTAATTTCAACCCAATAACTTCTGTGGCCAGTCTATTCATACACTTTTCAATTTTGTGACATTCAATACGCATGATTAACATTTAAACGCCCAACGGCTATCTCAACGTCAAAGTCCAGTGTGGAAATATCGTCGTCTTTTCAATAATGTTGTTGATATGACACCACTTCTATTCACAAAGCAAATCATTTTAAACTATTACGCGCCGTTTGTTTCGCCAAATATGTGATTAGAATTGTTACTGTAGTAGTTTTCACAGAAGGAAGATTCTAAAAGCTGCGTATCGAATCGTCCACTTAGAAAATCCGTTTCTTCTCGCAAGTTTTAGGTTTCAAGTATCGAACAATGTTTCTTCTATTAAAAGCTAAGTATAACAGAACATTATATATGACCATATATAGCATGGTACCTACAGTATCACGATGGTTAGCAAGCTCGTGTCGAGGACCAATTCGTGTGTTCAAAATATAACAGTAAAAGGGAAGAGGAAACATTCTAGAGCAGTCATTCCCAACGAGGGCGATATTTCCCCTAAGGGGGCGAGAGTTGAGCTGAAGGGGCGATAGCTTATCACGTTTTATTTATTGACTGTGATATAGAATCTGTCAGTGAAAACATTCAAGAGAAACTTATTGAGCCACAATGCAATGATGAATGCAAATACAAATTTCAAAGAACTGAAATGACTGAATTGTGGCTGTCAAATACAACTAAACAACACTATCTAAACATGTGGTCTAATATGGCTGAAGTATTGCTGTGCTTTTCCACTTCATATCTGGTTGAATGTGCAGTCAATAAAATATTGACAAAGAAAAGAAGTAGACCTAATATACGTATGTGAGGAAAGACTAAAACTCACAAATATCAATCCAAATATTGAGAATCTATCAGCAAAGGATCAAGCACAAGGATCACATTGAATAGACAACATAAGTAAAATATAATTTTAGTTTCATTAGGAATGGTGTTGCTTTAAAAAGTAACCAAAAGGGATCAATAGGGGGAAATGGTTCTAGATGCTCATTTGGTTTAATCAGACTTTTGTCAGATTTTAATACCTAAATTTTAATTTCTACTCAACTACAACAGTAATCACTGTTCACCGGTGAACCGTCATTAATAATTGTCATCTATAATAGTTCAATTAAAATCGATGATCAAAGATGTCAGAATATAGAAGCAGACACGCAAACGCTTAAAGATATAGGTCTGGTTAGTCACTCAATAGAAACCGTCACATGACCAATGTCCTTTGGCAGCAAGCCGTGTTGAGGGTGATCAATTAAAAAGTTACTTCTTTCGCCTTTTGGTGGGCGGTCATCACTAAAAAGTTCGAATTTTCAAAGAGAAAGCGTGCATACCGATGGACACAAACTAAGGTACCAATTTAGCATCAATTTACATTGCAAATCGAACCGCCCCACTAAAAACCTATTTGGGAAAAAACGAATTTCTAGAAATAATAAGGTGTAAATGTTTAGATTTTCAACCCTCTAGCTCCATTGGTGCGGCCTGTACGCGCCAGCCAGCAAGCCAGACCAGCTTAAAAACCGAAGAAACCTATGTTGATAGTTTTGGTGACAGTTATGGTTGACGGTTTCTAATATGAATCATGGCATATAATATGTTCGTTTGAGAAATTGTTTTGTACAACATTTCCAGGAGCAAGGATAACATGCCCACCACGAAATTGAGCATTCAAAGTCTAACCTTTAGCTGTACGTATTCCAATACCAGCTCATGTTCCAGAGGTGAACAAAGTGGACTGTTAATATGCCTATTACAGCTAAACACACGTATAAACATAATTAGCCACTTAATGAGACATAAACACTCACACATAAAACAGACGCAAAATACATACTTGCAATTGATTTGTCAGCGCAAGCATTATTCATAAAACCTTCGATATACAAGAAAACAATAATATATTTAATTTCAAGTACATATCATATGAAATATTGATTTACCAGAATAACGTGTAGGTATTCTGATGCCATAATTCATTATGTAATCCATTTAGAGATGTTTGGACTTAAAACAGTTGAACCCATTAAAATGTCCAATGTGTTAGTATTTATAAAAATTCGTGCAATACTGATACAAACTATTAAAAACCGTCAACCAAAACTGTCACATAGGTTTCTTCAGTTTTTCAGCTGGTCTTGCTGGCATTTACTCCTTATTATGTCTAGAAAGAACGTTTTTTATGTTTTTTCAAAAGGTTTCCCGGCTAAATAGGTGTTTAGTGCGTGTAGGGGAGGGGGTTCAATTTGCAATGTGAGTTTATGCTAAATTTTTCTTAGTGATCACTGCCCAACAAAAGGCGTGAGAAGTGACTTATTTACCCTTTTTTCCAACTTTTTAATTGATCACACCCAACACGGCATGCCGCCAAAAGGCATTGGTCACATGACGGTCTCTATTGAGTGACTAACCAGACATTACTTTCACGTTTGAATAATATATTTCAGAAATGCATTGAGTATGCCAAAGTTGTGTTTTTTTCATGCAGGTTAGAATATTTCACTTGTTAGAGTGAAATGCTTGTCATTTTTTCCTGACAGTTATTAAAAGTGTATTCTCAAGTCAAGAGAGCATATCAGGTAGAGAAAGCTGACGAATTCAAAATTCTCCTGATTTATTGACACAGCAATGAAGGGAAAAGTCATGTATGTAACGATTACATGGCAATATTCTTCACTGATCAAAGATTGGAAGAAATCCTATAGGCACGAACAGTCCGCATTTGAATAAAGCCTATGCATGCATATTCACATGCATCGTAAATTGATATTTATCCAAAATGATCAAAGCTCAGTCAAAACTTATCAAAGTAAACCAATTTCCTTCAAACGCCAAATATACATATTCAATAAACGTCACCCACACCTTGTTCGCGTGAGTGGTAATATTTGATTGAAAAAGAAAAGAATTTAACATATCCAAGGCTAGATATTGCTAAAGACTTGTGAGAACCTTCAAAATCGAATTCTTTGAAGAAACTACAATAACAGGTTTAAATTTCCCGTATCATATTTATCGAGCAGTGTGTTATTGGGTGAAACTAAGTAAAAGAGAAAAGAACTGAACTAAAAAAACAAGCTCTTCAGTTTTTCATTCTGAATATAAGGTTATTGTAATCATTGTTGTATTGTATTCAGTTATTTGATGTATTCGTTTTAAAGTCGGGCAGGGTTATATTAAAACTCGGAGCTGAAAGTTAACACTCGTCAGTTGAGTTCGCAAAGATATTACGATTAACCATCGATTTTTCATCACTGCCTTCGGTGAAGAAATACAAATAAAATGTACCACTATTAGTCTGATGATCGTTCCTCTACATATCACATTGTAATTCTAGACAGGTTTGCATCGAAATATTAAATACAGATAACATCATCTGAAATGTATGATAACGGTGTATTGCTTAATAAAACAGATATACTTTGTCAGTCATCGAAAATAGCTTTAGAATATTTCTTACAAGTCTCATTTTAAAACATTTTATTTTAGTGTGAAAAAAGTATACAATTTGTATATACAAGCACACGTTATAACAATCATATTTACACAAGGGCCTTAGACCTTTTGCTGTGATGTAATAAACATCAAAATCCTTCTTAAAATCATTTACATCTGTTGATAGCATATTCCGGTAATCTATTCCAAAGTCCCACCACTCTATTACTAAAAATAATTTTCTGATATTCAGTCTACTTCTATTTGCTTCTACCGTATATGTGTGGCCTCTCAGTCCCTTGTAACCACTTCTAGTAAAAATACACCAGGGTGTACTATTTATAAACCACTCATAATCTTAAACATTTCTATTAAGTCTCCCCGATCCCTCCTATTTTTAACGATGTTAACCCTAACACTTTTAGCCTATCCTCATAACTCATACTGTTTAATTCCGGTACTAACTTAATTGCTCGTCTCTGGATTCTTTCTAAAAGAATTTTAGTGTGGAATATTAATACAATACATAAAGAGATTAGCTTGTAAAATTTACTTACTTTGTACTTATACGAGAGTCGGTCAAAATGTAATGTATGTTCTTCTTTAATTACAACAGATTTAATAGTAGAAGCATACAAAGCATACCAAAAGACCGACCCTAGTAAATTACCAAAGACTTCGCTGTTTGATTTGGTTGTATCAGTGTAAATTTCGACATCGTTGATATTACCGGTGAACAGAAAGTAGGTGAGATAAAAAAAATGGAAATCAAAAGTTAACAATAACAATATTGATTTCAATAATTAGTAAACTAAAACTCATTGCAGACAAAGAAGTAATATACTAGATAGAGCTTAAGATAGTCTCTGAGTGATTACCTTCGAAAATTACAAAATTAATATAATTATCCGTTTAATACATCAACATTTAAAAGCAGAACAAGCATCTAAGAATATTACTCCCTCTCTCTCTCCCTCTATTTCTCTCTTTCTCTGTTCTTTCTTTTCTTTTTACTTATTTCGTAATCTAAATGTAAAACAGTTTTTGTAAATGCATTAAATTTTATGTTTACAAATGAAGATTATTTATTGGCGTCTTATTAAACGACATAAACGCATATCCTTGCTGAAACAGGTTGTGGACAATAGCACGTTTACTACAAACAAACATTTATTCGATTGAATTTATTGGTTGTTTATGCATCCAAAAATGATTACAAAGAAATTGTTGACCGTTATTTATGCAATTGGGGTCATTGCACTCTCAACATCGACGTTTTTGTTAGCAGTGCTGACTAAATGAATACAAAAATATTCCTATTTTTGTAGTAAAACATAAACTGAATATTATCTTTGCCCATGTAAATGTTTCCCTCTCATGGGCCATAAACTGAATATTATCGTTGCCCATGTAAATGTTTCTCTCTCATAGGCCATAAACTGAATATTATATTTGCCCATGTAAATATTTCTCTCTTATAGGCCATAAACTGAATATTACCTTTGCCCATGTAAATGTTTCTCTCTCATGGGCCATAAACTGAATATTACCTTTGCCCATGTAAATGTTTCTCTCTCATGGGCCATAAACTGAATATTATCTTTGCCCATGTAAATGTTTCTCTCTCACGGGCCATAAACTGAATATTATCTCTTCCCATGTAAATGTTTCTCTCTCATGGGCCATAAACTGAATATTATCTTTGCCCATGTAAATGTTTCTCTCATAGGCCATAAACTGAATATTATCTTTGCCCATGTAAATGTTTTTCTCTCATGGGCCATAAACTGAATATTATCTTTGCCCATATAAATGTTTCTCTCTCATAGGCCATAAACTGAATATTATCTTTGCCCATATAAATGTTGCTCTCTCATAGGCCATAAACTGAATATTATCTTTGCCCATGTA
>VCCN01000623.1:1572267-1594751 GCA_006491835.1 Architeuthis dux
TTCTTTCTTTCTCTCTCACTATCTTCTCTTTCTTTCTTTCTTGTACGTTCTATTTTTTTCATTTCGAGAATTGATTTTAAACAATAGAAAAATTATATGACGTAGTGTGGCGTAAAAAAGAAAACAAAGTCGCCGTTCTTCGCCCACTCTATCTATCTTCCCTTTCCTATGTACGCTATTTTGGCTTCCATAGAACTGTCGACTTCGCAGTTAAAAATAGGAAAAAGCGGAGGTAATGTTTTTTTTTCATCAGCACCATCACCACTCCCACCACCACCACCACCATGATCATCAACCTCATCTACACAATGAAGACAGTTGTGGTGTTGACACCAGCATCTGACACCACACCTGGTAGTCATCTTGAATTGTGAGATAGACGTGAGATAGAAGCTTTGGGGCAATCTTAAAGTTCCAAATTCGAATTCTGCATCATAAAAAACGTATGATTTGACACCGAGATCATCTATATCAACTTTATTGCAATCACAATTTTCATACCAGTCACGGCGGCCATCTTGAATTTTCAATGACTTGCATGTATTATCCAAATGGCAATTCCCCCAAACTATGTATGGTAAATAAATTCAACTAATTATGTCCTCAATATAATATTATATCTATTGATGATAGGAAAATTGATTTGAAAACAGTTGTCACTGGCAACCATTTTGAAATGGCTGCCATGGGCGACATATTGGGAATTCATGTTGGCTCATTATCCAAATTGTTTTGGAATACCTTTGGCTATAAGTGTACCCTATGTTATGATTTTATCACAAAATGCACAATTGGCTTGTAATTTTAAGCTAAGCGACCCCACTATTTATTTGTTTCAGACTGGAAAATATTTTTTATAATTAACCAAAACTATGCAGAATTTAATATCATCAAATTTACATTTGTATTTGATCTGAGGCGGCGCGTTGGAACAGACTGTCCCCGCAACTGGGGGCGCAATCGGACCTACCATTTAAACTTTTTACTTTTATGAGGGCGCAAATTTAACAATTTGATGATTGGGGGGCACAGTCGGGCCTAGCGCCGCCACTGATTTGATCAATATTTGATTTAAAAAATAATCATATGACGTAGTGTGACGTAAGAAAGAAGAAAAAAAATTAGTCCTCTCTCTCCGTCTACTCTCTCTATCTATCTTTATTTTTTTATGAACGCTATTAACCGATTCAAAAAATCTGAACGAAAAACTTTTTGGCTTCTAATGAATCTTTAATACCGTCAATTTCTGTTTTTAAAAAAATTCAAAATATGTTTTTATGTTTTCATTTTTATTTTAGAACAGCTAATAGATGGTAAGTTATGTTTAAAAATATATTTCTAAACGCTAAACAATGTAAAAAGAAAATAGAGAAAAGTTTATATTATCAATTACAATTACGTTCGGCTAGTAATCAGGGCCGTCGTAACGAAATTCATATTGGGGTTGCTGCTAGCGAAGCGGAAAAACGTTTTTAGACCCAGCTGGAAAACACCCCTCTTGTAAAACGTGCACTATTTAATTGATGGATATATGATGATATTCAGATATTTAATTGATGAAGATAATTATGAACAAAAAGCTGCTTAGGGAATTTTTGAAAATAAAGCTTCAAAATCTGTCAATATATTTTTCAAGTCATTCACAGACTTTTTCTTTTATTAATCATATTGACTGAAAAATTAGTTTTTTATATTCATTTACAGCAATTTCTTTTAGCTTTACTTTCGCCATGCAATTCACTCGTGCAAAGACACTTCGATTTAAAAATTAGCGATTCAAAAATTGGAACCATTTTCGGAATCTGCGTCATAGTACAACCACTTCAGTTTATCAAATTATGATGATTTGAAGGACCTTTTGAAATTTTGTTTTCCAAATGTCCGGGCTGGGAATTTAAAATTCCGCGGCTGGTTCGGTTATGTCAATAACTTGATATGGGCACTTGGATTTTCTGATACAACGCTGGTTGTTCAGACGTAGAAGTTGATTGGGTGGGTACTTCTGTTTCTGTTCTCCTCTCGCTAACGACTCCTTGCTCATGCTTTTCTTCATCTCTACTTTCTTGAGGCTTTTTTGTAAACCTTTTCATTATCTTTAGCTCTGCTGGAGTCAATCGATGGGCCGTTCTTTTAGACATTACGGCCATTGAATTGAAAATCCACAGAATAACAAAAATCAAGTACCTCTAAAATCCACAGAATAAAAAAATCAAGCACCTCTATAACTGAAATCTTTAAGATTCCGTCAAAACCAAGCGCAAAAACAAATCTACCTTAGAATCGAGTGAACTTGAACAAACGGAAGGAATGTTTTATATTTATTTGAATGAATTATATAAAGGTTTCACTTAAAGTTTTGGTAATCAATTAACAAACAGAACTATCGATAATGAAGTGTTGTAAATTTTGATTTGCAAGTAGAGGAAGTTAATAGGTACTCATCATCATCATCATCATCTCTATTCACGCTGGTTAATGTTTCCTGCTCCATTCAAATAAGACTCGGTTATGGAAATAAACCTTTCCTGGGTCTCTTTGTGAAAATGAGACCAAGATAGATAAGTCCCAACGAAATCGACATTACTGTAGTCAAAGATAAATCGTGTATTTCCAAAACATCCATGCGCGTTGGGAATCAAAGATAACTAGATGCCAAGGTTTTTCCCCTTTGTTTTATCAAATTAAAATCGAGACTCGGGATAGGTCTATTATAAACCTATGCACTAGCAAAAAATAAGTGAAGGGCATAATTGGTTTATTTACTCTTTCTGTAATCTTAAAGCTAGCTTTTTGCAGCATTTTTCGAAAAAATAAGGAACACATATTAGCAAATTATTGCGTGGGGGGCCTTGGTAATTGATAATAAATTCTTTACTTCACATGGAATTGTGAAATTAATGATTTTTTAGTTTCTCTTTACATATACGTTTATCTTCTGTTTTTGTTTTACATTCCACAAATACATAGATATGCATCCCAATTAATGTCTTCATTTATTTTCAATCCTTAAAAACATCCTTGACATATTTGTTTTAAAGAACTACTCGGGAAGAGAAGAAAAAAAAATCAACATTTGGAACGTGAATGAAAATGATCTACAATCTTTCCTCCCCGTTCGGGTGTTCAGGTTTTGTTCTTCGAAATCTTAGACGCTTACAAACTATATACATGACATGGCATTATTATTTATCTTATTTATTTATTTATTTATTCATTCATTTTCTTGAGCTTGATTTTTTTTTGCGGGGGGTGCAAGCTAATCTTTCGCTCTGGAGTCTATACCTTCTATCATGCCTACGTCTTTAATCCGTATAAAGTACTTTCCTCTATTCTTTTTGATCCGACGAGGATAATCTGAATGAATTTAGGCCAAGTATGTTAGCTGCTTTATTCAGAATATTTGATTAACTTTACGTGTTTCTTTTGGGAAAAGCAATTTGGTTTGATACACAATCGACGCATTACGCATATCCTCACTTGTTTACCTACCTGTAATTGAGAAATTACAGGGATCTTGTTCAGAAACCTGTTATTATACACTTATTGATGTAATTCTAGGAGTATATCCTTCAGTAACAATATGGAAAATATCATGATATTGATAAAACACAAGAAATCTCTTTGGGAGTGGGGTAACATTTTCCGCAGTACTGATACTAGCATGGAATTTATATAAAAAAGAATTAGTTATTTGACTTCATGATTAAAATCTATACAGATCCATATGATTATATGTATCCTAGTGTTTTTATTGACTCTTCCACAATAAACAACAGACAAATATTTTTCTAAAAATGAAATCATTAACTCTACCGAAATTGGACACTGTACTGCGAGAGCCACCTTTGACACAGTTTTCAATGTAGCATTTGATGAAAAGTGATTGATCTCAGCTATCATTGTGACAAAATTCAATATTCAGGCGTCGGTAAACATTTTTTCCTTTTTTGTTTGTTTATTTTTATGGAATTCTTAATTTTCATTAAAACAAATCTCAAAACTGATTTTAAGTATAATTTCGAAATATTTCAAATTAGCATATTTTGAAAGCTCGAGAGAATGAGGGTGAAATCTGGTTGAAAATGCGTAAAACCAAAACTATTATCAACTAAAAAGGCAGTGGCGTATTACTTAAAAAAGAAGTGAGGGAACAAAGGGATGCCTGCTCTATCCAGTGATCGAAGTAAGCCTCTACAGCTTGGTTTTTTTAGTCTGTGGTTGCATTTTAGGAGTATCTTGATTCAGTATATATAGCTACAACGCACCGTTTCGGCTAATTTGAGGATACAAACATGGTGAAATAGATAAACAGCATGAGAATTTTAGTAGTATAGATAGTGAGGGAACGCCGTCCCCCCTCCAAAAGCATAGTAATGGAACGCCGTTTCCACGCGTTCCCACAACACTACACCACTGAAAAGAAAACCATTCAGATTACTCAAATGCTACACAGGCATATATTATAGTCCATGAGCCAGAGGGTTGGGCGGTGCCATCTGAGGGGAATACTTCTCATAGTGATTTTTGACATAGGGATAACATTGCAGCTGTGGTAGGTTTCTGTGTGCTATCATGCATTTTATAACACCACCCTAAAATAAACATTTCTGAAAAGTGGCCAATATAAAGTACAACATATATGCAACCTAATAGAATTCTGTCATCAGTGACCCCTCAACATTGGAATTTGTCATAATGATAGCCGAGTTCAAGCGCTTTTCATCAAATGTTGTTATAAAATTCTACATTGAAAACTGTGTCAATGGTTGGTCTCGCAGTGCCCGTTATTTATTGTGGAAAAGTCAATAAAAACACTAGGACACATATGTATTTTTGCACTCACACTCCGGTCAACAAGTGAAACCACTTGACACACACATTCTCCTTAAGAACACCCAAGTTTCAGTATTCCGAGAAACAAAGTTATCTATCCACCAGTGCAACGTTCGGAACATGAAAATACGGTACTTGACTCGAAACACGATACCTTTTGCAGACACCCAGTCTGGAAAAACCTTGTACCTTGTCATCAACCATTTTACCTTGGAACTTTGACGATATCCATTCCAACGGACGACATTTCGACCAGCCACACATCCTCAACTCACCTCTTCCTATAAGAAAACGGACTATTCGTTATTTTTCGTTCAGTTCAGATTTGTTGCCTAAACAAATCTATCGCTGTTCTAAATTTCGATTACGTACTTACGCATTCATACATACACATACACTCCCTTAACATCTAAGGACACTTACTAAGTAGTAAACCGAACCCTTTAAATGCATTCATTCTTCTTCTTCTCCTCAACAGCTGAGAATTACTTTATTGTTAAACATTCTGTAATAAATATACTTATTATTGTTAAACCTTCTGAAATAAATATACTTATTATTGTTACAAAGCATTTGCAGTTTTTGATTTATTTCATTGCATTGTTACCATGTGCAACCCATGCATTTGTATTCCTTTTACTACTGCAGGAACATTCAGAGAAAGAAAGATCGCTAACACTACCCTTTTTACCTCTCTAGTATCATCAGCAAGCTAGCTGACCCTTAAAGGCTATTACCACTACTATTACTACCGCTGCTACTATTAGTTTATCGTCAGTACTACGGCTATTTAGAGATTACTACGCTACAATCCTTGGTTATGTTTACACCTTTAACATTCAATGTAGTCAGATATATTTAATAATAGTCTTAATGACATCAATATTTATCTCCATTATACATATAACCAGATGGATTTGTAGAGAATTTAATCATTCAAATAACTAATTACTTTTTGTATAAATTCCATATTAGCATCAGTACAGCCAAAAATGTTAACCCACCCCGCCAATGGTAAAAATCCTAATTTGGAGAGATTTCTTGAGCTTTATCAATATCATGATATTTTCCATATTGTTACTGAAGGATATACTCCTAGAATTACATCAATAAGTGTATAATAGCATGTTTATGAACACGATCCCTGTAATTTCTCAATTGTACAGATTTTTATGGATTTTATGAACAAACAACGGCAGTCCACAACTTTGTCTACTTAGACACTGAGTGGTTATTTATGTGTGCTTAGTATAAAATAATAACTCAAATAATAATAATAATAATAATAATAATAATAATAATAATAATAATGACAGGTCTGGTTAGTCACTCAATAGAAACCGTCACATGACTAACGTCTTTTGACAGCAAGTCTGAATTTCATAAAACAAGCGTGAATAGCATAAAGATATTGTTAATTGAATCCCCACTAAAAACCTATTTTGGACGCAAATTTTGAAACATGAAACCGTTTTTTCTAGACATAGTAAAGAGTAAATGTTTAGATTATCAGCCCTCTAGCTCCATTGTTGTGGCCTGTAAGCGCGACACATACATAGATATCCATTTCCAGCTCGACCAACTGAAAAACTAAAGAAACCTATGTTGACAGTTGATGGTTTCTAACAATAATTCAAATGTGGAGTTCAACACGGCCCAAACCTAGGGCCCATTTGGTTGTAATATGAATATATTAAATGAAAGACTGACTTACATACTTTCATAACCTAATAATCATAATAATATTCCAACCACTGTAGCAGAGTGTCCTGGGGGTTGTTCTTCTACTGCTTCATTTTTCTGCAAGGTTGTGGCCAAAGTAGCCGTATTTGTCTTTCTCAGCAATCTGTCTGGTGTGGACACGGCCCATGGGCAATGGTCCAAGGGGATGTGAAAGGACATCCCCCATACGTAGACTGCGCCCTTGTTGCATCACTGTGATGCGTCCAAACAAAGACCTGTCTGCTTTCAAGATGATTGCACTCCCACTTGATTTCACTTGTCTCTCAATGTTTTCAGCTTCTTGGTTTTCATTGGGTAATGGAATTTCTTTGCTGATGGGTCTTTCTCTTGTCTCTCATTCTTGAAAGTTGCATACCACTGCTCACCAATACCATATGCCTTCATCAGGTCGGGGGCAATGTCATTGGGGACTGCTTTTGAAGATGAGTTTATCCATCCATGTATGAGACTAACCACCGCTGAAACCGCATCCTCATCTTTCTGGATTCTTGGCTGCCGTAGCCCCGCATGACAAGTCTGTGACTTGTTGCCTTGCACAATCTCCCTTGTCCCAATAATGCAATGCGGTGCTCAGGTGTCGCTTGATAGAGCCAGCCTTCAGACTGAACCGTGATATGCCTCCAGGATCTGTGTGTCTTTGCCAACTGCAACTCATGTAGCTTGGTCCACAGGGATCCACCCAAAGGGAGTGTTACTGCACTGAGAATTGGCCTGTTTTGAAAGGCTCGTACACAAAAGGATTCTTCTCTGGGAGGTCCGTCATCTGAGCAAAGTAAGGGGACAGGTACCTGGCATAATTCAGCTTATCATAGCCAAAGCACTAAGGGGTCATGATTCTTACAGCATGGAGGTGTACCTCCAAGTCCCCCATCCACGAGAGGTGCGCAGAAGGCCAAGTACTACGCCCTCTACCATGTCAATGTATGACATCCAGAATGTGGGGAGCTCTCCATTGTTGTGGCGGAGGTGGTCCAGAATTCCGAATTAAATGTTAGCAGCTTTATTTCACTGTCTTAGTGGTCCCATGACTCTGCCAATTACTGTGCCACCACACAGTCAAGCCAGGTCATTCTGAGTCCAGTTTGTCTACCCATGTCTTGATTTCAAAAGTGATGGAATCTTATATCGCAAATAACATTTTGCTTAGCTTAGAGGAAACACCGCTACGAACCCCCGAGCATTATTTGGCTGACCCCCAAGGGTATGTGGACCTAGTTTCACAACCACTGATTACTTAGGTCCCAAGGAATAATTTGAGATGCACATTGATATTGTAAGTCAATCTTTTCTATCAATTAAAAGGTAATAAACATTATATTTTTAATTGCGCCTATTAACATTATTATTTTGGAACAAGTTTCCCAGCGAGCTAGCATGACATGGATGTTACCTGGGGATCTGTCTGGAAGTCTGGTTTGCACTAATACCGAATGCCCACTCTAGTTTAAAAACTAAGCTCGCGAGAGCTCGCCAAACTCAGACTGCGCCGTGAACCCGTCGACTGGTCCGTCGGGCCATATTTATAAATGGTGATATAAAAGTTATCCTATGCTTCATACTTATACGATATTTAGTTTATTTAATTTTGTAATACATTTCCTTTGAATATATGTATGCATGCACACATGGTATTTATTCTTTAGGTTATGTACAGAAGACACCTTTGTGTTACATCTTTCATGGAAACAGAAGTATATCTCATGTAATGTATAGTCACTGTGTTGTCACTGACAGTAATAGATAACATTTGTAGAGATGCTAATTTTTCTCCTGAAAAACATAGAGTCTCAGTAATATTCCAACACATTTTCAAAGAGAAGGGGTCAATAATGAGAGAGAACCATCAGTTTGAAATAGAATGCTTTATTCTGTTCTGTGTATAGTTTTGAAAAATGTGTTTTGGCATAGGGTTATACATCGAGTGATAACACACTGAAAGCTACCACTGCTGCAATGCTATCACATATTTTCTTGCACGGGAGGTGTATATCTGGTCAAAAATCACTGGGAATTATTCAACCCCAGATGGTACCGGTGGCCCATATTTTGGGTTCTGGTTGGGCGCAGTCTACGGATGGAGGATATCCATTCTCATCCCCTTGGACCATTTCCCATGGGGCCTGTCCACCCCAAACGGATTGCTGAGAAAGACAAATAAGGCTACTTTGGTACGACCTTGCAGAAAAATGTAGTAGTAAAAAATCTACTCCCAGGCAACTCTGCTACAGTGGTTGGAATATTATTATGATTATTAGGTTATGAAAGTATAAAATCTAAGTATGGAAAGCAGTCTTTCATTAAATATATTCATATTACAACCTAATGGGGCCTATGTTTTGGCCGTGTTGAACTCCACATATGTATTATTGTTAGAAACCGTCAACTGTCAACATAGGTTTCTTCAGTTTTTCAGTTGGTCTGGCTGGAAATGGATATCTATGTATGTGACGCGCTTACATGCCGCACCAATGGACCTAGAGGGCTGAAAATTTAAACATTTACTCCTTATTGTGTCCAGAAGAAACGGTCTTATGTTTCTTCACCCCCCCCCCAAGTGGACGTTCAATTTACAATGTAAGTTTATGTTAAATTGGTCCCTTAGTTTGTGTCCGGTAGAATTCACGTTTGTTTGAAAATTCAGACTTTTTAGTGATCACTGCCCAACAAAAAGCAAGCGAAGTAACTTATTCATTGATCATCCCTTTTTCCAATTGTTTAATTGATCACCCAAACATCGCATGCTGTCAAAAGACATTGGTCACGTGACGGTTTCTATACCTGTTATTGTTGTTGTTATAATAATAATAATAATAATAATAATAATAACAACAACAACAACAATAACAGGTATTTTGTTTTATACTAAGCACACATAAATAATCATTCAGTGCCTAAGTAGCCAAAGTTGTGGACTACCAATGTTTGTTCATAAAATCCATAAACATCTGTATAATTGAGAAATTACAGGGATCTTGTTCAGAAACCTGTTATTATACACTTATTGATGTAATTCTAGTAGTATATCCTTCAGTAACAATATGGAAAATATCATGACATTGATAAAACTCAAGAAATCTCTCCAAATTAGGATTTTTACCATTGGCAGGGTGGGGTAACATTTTCGGCTATACTGATGCTAATATGGAATTTATACAAAAAGTAATTATTTCAATTCCTGATTAAATTCTCTACAAATCCCTGTGATTATACGCGCCCTAGTGTTTTTATTGACTTTTCCACAATAAACAACAGAAAAATATTCTTTCTAAAAATGAAATCATTAACTCAACTGAAATTGGGCACTGTACTGCGAGAACAACCATTGACACAGTTTTCAATGTAGAATGTTATAACAACATTTGATGAAAAGTGCTTGAACTCAGCTATCATTGTCATAAGTTTCAATGTTGAGGGGTCACTGATGACAAAATACTATTAGGTTGAATATATATGTTGTACTTTATATTGGCCACTTTTCAGAAATGTTTATTTTAGGGTAATGTTATAAAATGCATGATAGCACACAGAAAGCTTCCACTGCTGCAATGCTATCACATATTTTCTAGCATTAGGGGTGTATACATTGTCAAAAAATCACTATGAGAATTATTCCCCCCAGGTGGTACCAGTAGCCCAGATTTTGGTTCCTGGCCCATGGACTGTTTTCGAAGTTGGCTTAAAAAGATGCATTATTCCTTAATGTTGAGAACCATGCGAAGAGATAGCTTTAGGGACGTGGTTTAAGTTAATGTTATTGTTATTAAGGAAATAGAAATAAAATGAGAATGGTGAATTTGGTGGAGAATTTCACAATCAATTCTCGAATGCTACATTTTGTCAATAGAAAATCTTTTTCATCCGACAAGTACAATCTGAATGAATTTAGGCCACGTATGTCAGCTATTTACGATAATGTTATTTTATATTAAACGTTTTCGTTAATGTGCAGTTTGCTTATTCCGAGAATGTCTACAGCCCAGAATGTCTACAATCTTCATACCTAAACATAGTTTGTCTAAACTGTTATAATAAGTAATAAATCTGATTTTGTCAACGATTTTGTGTAAAAAAAAAGAAAAAGAAATCACCCAGGGAAATTATTTTTTAATTCTTAGAAGATTAAAACATAGTTATTATATAAAAATAATATTTTTCATAACAAAAATTGTGTAGATAATTTAATACGTCATTTTAATGTTTTTGTTTACAAATGGACATGCTGAAAAATTTCCGATTCTATAGATTTTGCTCGGAGAAAGATTATATCAGGTTTTTCTCCAATCTTTTTTCTCAATAATAACACAGTCATTTTGACGATAACATTCTCTTTTATACATGTTTGACGGTTTCTTTTTATCTCGCGTGTCGATTTCTTTATTTACAAGTTTATAAATATGGCCAAATATTTTACCGAGAACGCGACACCCGAGATAAAAAAAAAAGCGTCAATCATGTATAAAAGATAATGTTATCGTCAAAATGATTGTGTTATTATTGAGAAGAAAGATTGGAGAAAAACCTGATATAATCTTTCTGCGAGAAAGATCTATAGTATCAGAGATTTTTCAGCGTGAAAAGTTGTCCATTTGTAAACAAAAACATTAAAATTACGTAAATATGGCATTACAAAATCTTCTAAAATTTCTGTTATGAAAAATATTATTTTTATATAATAACAGTGCTTTAACAATATAAGAATTAAAAAATAATTTCCCTGGGTGTTTTTTTGTTTTGTTTTTATTTATTTTTAAATTGTTTTATTAATTCTGCAATTTCCGTAATGTCTTAATAAAATATTTTATTAATTCTGCAATTTCCAATATTTTTACACAAAATCGTTGACAAATAAGATTTAGTACTTACTAGCAGGCTTACCCGGCGTTGCCCGGCGAAAAATACAGGAAAACAAATGATATTTTATAGAGATTTCATAAAAGGAAGAAAAAAAATTCCACCTCGATTTTGAATTCTAAAAGGGAAAAAACATCCCCACGAATTGTGACCCCTAAAAAGTCCCCCCACCCCCGATATAGACCCCTAAAAAGTGAAAAAAACCCATAGATTTTGATCCTTATATGTGAAAAGTATCCAATTTTGACCCCTAGGACGTGAAAAAAATGTCCCCCTCCCCCATGGAAAAAAGAGTACCCCTTCCGATGTTAATCATTAAAAGGGGAAAAAATCCCTCCACCCGATTTGACCTCTAAAAGGGAAAAACAAAGCGCCAACCCGATTTTGACACCCAAAAGGGAAAATATCCCCCCTCCCCGATTCTGATCCCTAAACGGAAAAGGGTCCCCCTCTATTTTGACCCCTAAAGGGGTGGGGGAGATGTTCCCCCCCACTTTAGACCCTTAGTTTTCCTTAGACTGTTAGAGAGAAAAGGGTAATCTTGCTACCGCACATATAAACATTATTTCTCTCTCGTAGATATAAACGTGTTCTCTCTCTCTCTCTCTCCCTCGTACATAGAAACTGTTTCTCTCTAATGTAAACATTCTGGGTCATACAACTGTTCTTCAAAAAGACAAATATTTTGGAACACGTGTGATGACGTAGTTCGCGTTCATAACTCCGTCATTGCTACTGAACATAAAATATGTGTTCAGTTTAGCATTAGACTTGCATTGTGAATCGGACCCCCCCCCCCCACACACACTAAAAACTCGATAGTGTTGGAAATTTTAAAAATGTTTTACCTTGTGGTTAAGTCAATATCCATGCAAAAAAATCAGATCCCTGGAACTTTTAGTTTGGCCGCGATGCTCACTGCATACATATATAGTCACACACAAAAATAGCGACTTTCGCATAGTATTAGAGAAGATTATAATAGTTTAGACAAACTATGTTTAGGCATGAAGGTTGTAGATATTCTAGGCTGTAGGCAATCTGGGTGTAGACAAACTGAGAATAGGCAAAGTGAACGGTCACCTAAGTTTTACACACAACACATACGCACATCCACATTTTATAAGGTTAATTCTCCCTTACTTCAGTATTAACTGTTTTAAAAAGTCATTGCCAGTTGGCGAACTTTTTCAAAGGTTTTTTTAACCATTTTGTTGGGTCATATAAATGACTTCTAGGTTTTTAGCACTTTTTGTACGGTAAGATTAATTGCTGAGGACAGTACCGAGGCCCGGACAAACAACCCAGCGGACAAAACCCTCAAGGAGAAAAGCCACATATACTTAACCAGAGCCATGGCTCGGCAAATCCTCTACCAGGGTCGACGCAAGGGGTTTCATGCGCCCTAGACGTGTCTTAAAATTCTAATGACGATTTTTTTTCAGTTTGGAGTGCACCCCTAAGACTATGTGGTATCATTTTTTAATTTTTGGATGTGTCAAAAAAGCTTTAAAAATATATATTCAGAATACGAGACCAGGTAAAAAAAACAACAATTATGCTGCCTATCAGGCATTTATTCGGCTTTTGAAACCCTATTTTAAAAACGTAATTAACATTTTTTTTAATTTGTTTTTAATTTTTTTCCTTTTTTGCTAGAAAGAAAAACTCCAAATATTTGTTTTAAAAAAAAAGACCATTTTTCATTCTAGGATTGAAAAAAGAAATTTTCAGCGTGCAATCGACCCATGAGAAATTTTAAAATGTAGCAGAAATCGGTATATTATTCGATTTTGATAAAAATTTCGGAGAAGAATAATTTTCCTATCCTACCTTTTATTAATTTGGTGATTTATTTTAGTTATATATTCATGCTTTCATTGGTTTTTACACATTTTACAGGTAAATAGATTTTTTAGAAAAATATTTCGGAATTGCTCAAACAGAACTCCTATTTTGGGATTAAAAAAAACAGGAAAATTAAGTAAAATATTTTTCTTCTTTGCAATTTCTTTTTAGTTTTATTCGATTAATTATAAATTAAGCTTTTGATCTGTAAAAAAAAAAAATCTTTTTTAACTCAATATTTCTTTTTAAAAAGATTTTTCATCATTTTTATCGACTGATACGATATCTTTTAAAGGTATATTTTTTTTTTCTATATTGTGCTTCGACTGAAATTTATTTAAAAATATTATTAAAAGGATGAATAATTAAATATAGCGAACTGATGAAAAAATATTTTTCCTATATTTCTTTCTATTTTTTTTGTTTATATAAATTGACCGCTAATTTCAAATTATGGGAGCTGCATCCACAACGTGCGTTTTTTTTTTTGTTTTTTTTTTTGCACAGGACAGCTGTGTTGCATTTGAATCTTGTTTATTTTCCCCCACTCAAAAACGTTTTGTGTACTGCATTCTGGATTATGACACCTGTGTCTACCATACTGCTTAAATATCAACAATTGGCCTATGGTGCTGATAGATAGTGGTAAAAAAAATGTTTAATGCAAAATGTAGGACATTTTTAGCACAGTTTAGTTGACCGATGATAAAACTAATTATTTCCTCTTAAAATAGGAAACTGAATTTATAACAGTCAAAATCAACGTTATAATTAATGAAAATATGTTTTTCTTTTTATTTACACAAATATTTGGTCTAATATATTTCTAGAAAAACATTTTAAAATATCGAGAACGGGATTTAATAAATTTTAATTACGTTTTTAAAATCACGTATCGATTTTCCGGTGAAAATCTTTGTTAATGTTGTACATACCTAAATATAACGTAGAATCGAACTTCAATTGACGAAAGCATAACAGTAATAAACACTTGAAAAACTTGATAAGGGCTATATCCGAATCGTGTCTAGAATGACACTTTCAATTAGTAGAAAATTAAACAAGAAAGCAAAAACGGTCTTTCAGTTGACCTCTGGCCTTGCATACTTCTAAAAAAGCTTTTATCGAAAAAAGAAAAACCATAAAAAAGAAATTGGGCATTCATCTTTTTTCACTGACTAATCAATGTCGTTGCATTATAATTAGCAACATCTCAGTTGGGAAAACAATGAAAGAATAAAACAAGAATTTTCAAAAATAATCGAATTAATCGAGAAAAATTTTAAAACCTCTATAAAAATATTTTCATTTCAAGATGTTTTCTTTTACCGAAAAAAGCCGTAAAATATAATTTAGCAAATAAAAAAGAAAGTTGCCAAGAAGAGCAATATTTTACTTTATTTTTTATTTTTTTTAACTTCCTAAGTGAGGCGTATGACTTACGGATGCGAAACATGGACATTATCAAAACGAGCTGTAAACCAACTAGAATAGCACAGAGAGCCATGGAAAGAGCAATGCCGGACGCTAATTTGTAACGGACTCATACGTATTATTGCACTCACGAATTCCGGTCGGCAAGTGGAAAGCACTTGACACCAATTTTCCTTTTCAACAAACCAGATTTTTATTCCGAGAAATAAAGTTATCTCGTCTTTTAGATAAGCACTTATCAGGACATGATCTTGGATTCTTGATGATACCCAGTCCAACACACCACAATTTAGACCAGCTACACACCACCACTCACCCATCACTATAAGAAGCCCAAACCATTCTTCATCTTTGTTCAGTCCATCCAGATTTGTTTGCCTAAACAAATCTATGGCTGTTCCGAATTTCGATTACGTACGTACGTACGCACGCACGCACACACACGCACACACACACACACACACACACACACACACACACACACACAGAGTCTTCCTTGACATCGTCAACAAACTAAGGACACTTACTAAGTAATAAACCGAACACTTTAAATGCATCCTTCCTTTTCTTCTCATCAGCTAAGAACTACTTTTTGTTATATTCTTCTGTAATAAATATACCTCTTATCTTTGCAGGGTATTTGTATTTGTTTATTCACATTGCAATTGTTACCATGTGCAAACTGCATTCCTTGCACATGCATTTATTTCCATTCCTTCTACTACTGCAGAACAGGCAGAGAAAGAAAGACATCTCTTAATCGCATCGTTAACATTACCCTCTTTCTTTCTCTAGTCTCATCAACACCTATCGGCAGTATTGACCCTTAAGGCCTCTATCCAGCTATTACTACGCTACTACGCCCTCATCATTGTTATATGTTGTCTTTACCTTAACTTTATTTGGAGTCAGATACATATTTAATAATGAGAGTTAGTTTAATACTATTTAGTCTTAATCATATCTACATTAGCTTCCCTTTTGACAAATTAATGTATAATATGTTGTTTGTTGTCAACACCGCTGATGAGCCACAGGTTGGGAATCCGAGGTCAGCAGACCCCCAGGTCGGGAATTCGAGGTCTGCGGACCCCCCCCCCCTGGTTGTGAACCTACTTTGGGAAAGGCCCCGATCATACATACTCAGCCCAAGGCCCAGAAAATGTTAATACGCCCCTGAAGTACACATATCATATGCATGATGTACAAGAATAGAACTTCTTTTCCAATTATTTTTTTAAAAACATTTGCGGATACAATATACGGAAGGTGGTTCTTATATAATAAATTTTGTTTCATTTTCAAATTCAATCGGTTTTTTAAAAAAAATATCCTCCTTTCTTCATTTTTGCATCTGGCGGTAACCCTATGTCCAATGTACAGTAAACGCAAGTAGTAAAAGACCAGACATAAGATTGAGGGATGTGGTTTACCGGTAAGACATGGGCGAGGTCAGCGCAATCGCGGTCGTCATGGAAGGAAATGGGAAAGGCCTTTGTCCAGCAGTTGACTTATAATGACTGATGACGATGATGATTTCTTATTTCTTTCTTTTATATGACAATGACTTTTTTTTTATTCTTCGAAGCACTTTTATGCTTTTTTCTATAAATTAAAAAAATAATACCATATGTGGTTTAACTGGTCCCATAAACAAGAAATAGTCGTTAAAAAATAAAACAGAAAAATACTTCGACGAATAAAAAAAAAAGTCAGTGTCGTATAAAAGAAATAAACAAGAACACATTGCACGTGGTATCACTTTTTAATTTTTGGATGCGTCAAAAAGCTTTTAAAAGTATATACATTTAGAATATGAGACCAGGTAAAAAAAAACAATAATGTCTCCAATCACTGAATTTTTAAAATTATTTTTTGGGAGGTGGGAGGGGAAGCAACGCCTGTTTTTCTTTCATGACTTTTCTTATTTCTTTTTTTTTAAAAATTTGTGCGCTGTTATTAATATAACATTTATTTTAGTGCGAATAAAGTATACACATTGTATATAAAAGCAAAGAGTGTATGAATGTCTGAAACTTTACATTAGGGACCACCTTACCTACATTGTGATCATGTGTGAACACGTAGGTCTCTGTGTATGATCAAATATGCATATTCCGGCATTTTTAGATACGTATTTGATACGTCAATATCCTGTGTACGTTTTTAAATTGGGAACTGTTTATTAAGCGGTATTTCCTTTTACACCGTCGGTGTATTATAACAACGTCTTTTTTTTAACCAAAAGGTATGCAATTGAGGTGCTTGGGACGTGGCAATTAGACAGACGACGTTTATAAATTTTCCGACATTCCTTACCTTAAATACATCTCCTCAAATACAAAAAAGTGCTAAAACAATCTGTAAGTACTTTATACGACTTGACAAAATGGTTTAAATTAAGAAAAGCTGAATAATCAGGACTTTTTAACTTTATTTTCGCTAAGTTGTCTTCCTGTTGTTTACGTGTGTTCAGCGGTGATTTTTGATTAATTTCAATTATTTCGTCTCTTATTGTTGCAACAATATAGATCAAACAATAAGAATAGCCTCATAAGACATTTTACTTCGCTCGTATTACGATTACACCTAACTAACGAATTCTTACCGGTGAAAATATAGTTTGAAAGATTTAGCATATTTTATCTCATGGCAACGGTAAAATAAAATCCAAACCGATCATTGTGTCGTACAGTAGTAGTTACGGATGAAAGACAAAAGAAAATGAAATGAAATAAAACATTTTTAATAAAAAGAAACTGCCTAATCATTCAATTTTATTGTAAAACTGAAGGCAGACATGCGTTTTCTGGGATGAGTTCTTGTTTCAAACTAAAACAACATTTTCTCGCTTTTTGTTAGTAAAAGCAAAAATAAATAAATCTGTAATCTGAGTTCTTGGTTAAATGTTTTATTGATATTGTTTGTGATTTTCTGCGTAATGTCATTTTTGATGTTAAGTGTGCTCTTGTTGAGTGGTTTTGTTTGTAGTTATAAGAATAAAATCAAGCAGACACGTCACTTCATTGATTTTGAACAAAATGCCTAAATTTGACAAATGTATTCGTTCGTTGGGTAAAAAGAATCTTAACTCACGCGGCAAATACAACCTGCTTTTAAAGTTATTGAATTTACACAAAAACCTTACCTTATCCTGGGTCTGGACACCTTTTTTTTGCACGTTTGATGCTTTTGCTTAGTATAATTATTTTATTTTAAACATTTGAGTATGCCAAGGTATTTGTAGAAATTGTTTTCTGTTATTATAATATTATAATTTGCATAATTTTTCTAAACTACTGCTTTTGTTATGCCTTGTTTTCCAGCATTAAAACATTTGTCTCATTATTTTACGTAATATTGAGTTGACCAGAAAGTTCGTTCTGTGTTTCTTGTTAGATGGCATTAGGAGTGTTTAGTTTTAACTGACTTCATTCAAGGAGATTGCTTTTGATTGTATTGTGACAGCATACAATTTTTCTTTTAAATTGTCAAAATTATTATATTTTTGTTTATTGATTCTATCAGTGAAATTGAAGAAAATGAGCAAAATTTTCAGCAGATAGGTTTTCTTTATTTTAACAAATGCAAAATTTAATGTGCAGTTTATGGAAATGATCGAACACACCAAAAGTGGTTTGCGAAATTTTATGCTGGATATTTCTCACTGAACAGGTAGACTAGGTTGACAGCAATCAAAGCAACACATTACTTGAGAATAATCAATGTTAGACAATGTGGTGTGGATGAGTCAACCTACTCGTCGTATAATATCCAAATAAAGCTTGGTAAATGATTTGAACGTGTTTGATTATTTTAGTCACTCCGAGGTGTGGCTTCCATATGAGTTGAGCGAAAAAACCCTACTCAACCCGGAACCGTATTTCCGCGTGCGATTCACTACTTGAACATGACAAAAATGTTTGGCAATTCTTGCACTAACACACTACACCCCCACCCCTCCCAATTTGGCAATTTTTGAATGGCTGTAAGCATCAGTAGCTGTTTACTTTTTAAAATAATTTTTTGAAATCTTTGAAATAATTTTTTTATTTGATTTTAAAAACATTATTTTTTTAAGGGTTAGAAGGTAGGGTTGTAGTTTTGGGGGTTAGGGTTAGTACGTTTCGAAAAACTATTTTTAGATCGAAAATAATAATTATTTTTTAACAACGGTAAAAATCTAGCCACTTTCAGCCATTTTGAATGAACAAAAAGATTGCTAGCCAGAATGGCTGGGAAGTGATGCGTTAGTGCAAGGATTGACAAATGTTTTGTTTTTGTAACAAATCGTGATGGGAAATGAAAAGTACATACTTAACAACAATGTGGATTGTAAAAGACTTTGGGGCATGTGAAATGAACCACAACTAACCATATCAAAGGCCGGTCTCCATCCAAAGAAACAAATGATTGATTTGAATAAGTACTGGTCCCAATTAGATCAATTGGAGGTAGAAATTAATGCAGAGCATCCTGTATTAATTTATAAGAAAGGCATAATAATTCATCAGGATAATGCTAGACTGCGTGTTTCTTTGATGACCAGGCAAAAGATTTACAGCTTGGCTAGAAATGTTTACCCATCCCCCATATTCAGCAGATATTGCACCCATTGGCGTATGGAAACTCTTTGGTTCTGTTTTGCCTGAATTGGGCCCCCCTTTTACGCCTATGATTGCACTTCGGATTGCAATTTATTCTGGTTTTTACACAATTCCCTTAGTGGAAATTCCCTGCAAAAGGTAGCTAGAGCAGTTTTTAGCTCAGAAAGATAAAAAGTTGTGGGAGGATGGAATTATAAAATTACCCTAAAGATGGCAGAAGATAGGGGAACAAAACGGTAAATATTTTGTTGAATGGAATTGATGTTGAAATGAAAAAAAAAATTGTCTCCTATTTTTTTACTTAATAAACCGAACAAACTGAACATGTTCAGAATCTGTCAAGTTAGAACTTTAATTATTCCAAATTTTCTAAACACAATTGTTGTACGAAAAGTGAAAATTAGTTTAATGAATGAATCTTTTTAAAAGATGTCCCTGAATGATCAACTTTTCAAATGCTTTGTATCTGGATGAGCATTCAATATTGACTAAAAAATGAATAAATGATAACCAGTAAATTTGCCCATGAAAAACTCACTCTACAAGGGTTAGGGTTTAGGGTATACAAACAATATTGAAAGATTTGGAGGTTGCTTAGGGAATTCATTCCTTTGAATATCCAAGAACAAATTATCAAGATGGATTGCTGATTTTTTAATTTTTTTATTTATTTTATGTAAGATTATGTAGGGGGAATTTACTTTGGTGAAATTTGCATGGTGGAATTTTCCACTTGGGAATTTACCTAGAACCCATTAAATTTATGTATTACATTTTCTTGAGTTATTCATGTAGTCTTCATGAATTCTTGCAGCTCTGGATCCTTTTTTTAATATTTGTTTCACTTTTCTTTTAATTAATAGTTGTCATCTGAGTAATTCTATTCTTTATTTTATATCTATTTTCACCATAAATACACTAGTCCCAAGACTTTAATCCCACTATATCTACATTAGACGTTAAGTACATTTGTGGTTTTCTTATTGTGTGTTTTTTCTTGCTTGACTCATTTTCTACTAATTACCTGCAAACAATCAGTACAGTCTTTAAGTCTGATTCACTTTTCACAGCTATTCACAGAAATAACAGAATACCAGCTTTACCCCCTTTTTTCACACTGAAAATATAGTTCATTCTGAAACCCTTTTTAAGACCAGGACATTTTGCTTTTGTGTATATTAAACTGTAATCAAATTAAATAAGCTTTCTCTAATTGGCTTTTATTTGATCAGTGCCACATTAACTTAGTTTAAACTCGTTGTGTGTGGCTACTACTCCAAAGCACACGTCTGTCGAGCTATTCTTGCTAAGTAGGTATTACAGGTCTGAGGTATTTATTGACTTTGTGTTAATTTGAAAAAATATTCCATATATGCTATATTTTGCAATATTATTATTATTATTTTTTCACTCACCTTATGTTTACATTGTGTTTTTTTTTTTTTAATATATAAAAGGGGTTATAGTGAAAACTTTTTCCAGTAATATTTTAGACATAGTCAATCTTTGGTGCATTTGTGATATGCCATTCTTTAAATCATTTATACATTTTTAAAAACTAAACATGAATGAAAAAAAAAATTATAAAAATAATTGTTGCCTTTTTTATCAATTAGTGTAAACAATGATTTATTTATTCATTATTTTATTATGTCTCTTTGGACATCTCCAAACTATACACAATATTTACACATCAACTTTTAACCCTTTATAGGGCACCCCTAAAACTATTTTAGATATCAAAACAACCTTTTTGTATGTTAAACTAGACCTAATTATAAGATATTTTCAGTTGCAAGTTTTCAGAAATTTTGTTGTTTATGGGGGCAAAACCCCCTCTGATGAAGTGATCATATATGGTGCCTCACCCGAAAACTGATCAAAAATGGAAAATATAAAAAAATTAAAGTAGAAAGTTAAATAACACATAGAATTAAAGAATAACATTCAGTAAAATAAATAGATACAAAAACAATAACACCTCCGGGTTGTTTTTAAAATTGTATTGTGAGGACCAAAAACAGGCTAATTTAATGGGGTGTCATATGCCTCAAAACAATTTCTGTCTTTGTTCAAGCACAAGTGTACTTTGCAAAGCTTGCAGACCACATTGGTGCGGACTATGTTGTCTTTGTGGCTACAATATTTGCATGCGGCTGACAGGTCCTCAGGTGATCATATATAGTCACTTGCTCCATAAAGGGTTAAACAAATACAAAATTTAAAAAAACATATTCAAATGTACATAAATACAAACATCTACAAGTTAGCAAAATTCACAGATCAAACTCTCTTGAAAATCTCATCTGACAGATTCCCAAAATGTCCTTGTAATTTCATGTTTTTTCCATAATATAAAAAATTATCTAAATTATTATTAAAACTTTGTACACTATTGTTATCTTTAATATGACTAGGCAACTTATTATATTACTGATAAGATTTATTACTGTCGCATCTACAGAAAAAGTAAAAAACATTTATTTCTTTTGGTACAATTACAAGATCAATTAGGCATTTTGTGGTTACAATAAATATTAAATGATAAGCAAGGATGGAGTCCAAAATTGTCACCAAAACTGTCAACATAGGTTTCTTCAGTTTTTAAGTTGGTCTGGCTATGTATATATCACATTTACAAGCAAAACCAATGAAGCTAGAGGGCTGAAAATTTAAACATTTACTCTTTATTATGTCTAAAAAGGTTAGGACAATCTAGGTCATCATGGAAGGAGATGGGAAAGGCCTTTGTCCAGCAGTGGACTTATGACGGCTGATGATGTCTAGAAAAAACGTTTTGTTTTTCTTTGAAAGTTTATGCTAAATTGGTCCCTTTGTGTCCAATAGCATTTACGCTCTTTTAAAAAAAAATTTGGACTTCCCAACAAAAGGCGCGAGAAGTAACTTATTCATTGATCACCCCATTTTCCTATCTTTTAATTGCTCACGCTGCCAAAAGACATTGGTTGCATGATGGTTTCTATTGTGTGATTAACCAGACCTGTTATTTAATTGGTTGTTTGTGAAAGGAAATCTTTATGATTTGTTTTGGTAGAGAAACAGAAGTGAGTGATCAATAATTCCCCATGATGCTATTGCACCTCTTGGCTCTGAAAAGGTTTGCTTATATCTAAATACATTTCCTCTCTTCAAACAATTTCCATCAGA
>VCCN01000623.1:1613380-1631554 GCA_006491835.1 Architeuthis dux
ATATATATATCTTTGGAAAGAGAATTTCCTCAACTTTCCAACGGTGTATGTTGTTCTTCCTAACTTTTTTCTTGGGAACATCTTACTTTCAATCCACATGATATCACTTAAATTCCTGAATGAACTTTTGTTGAAAGATGGGCAATGGGCTAAAGAGGGAGTGTTTACATTTTAGGGGGGGAACCAGAAATATTTCACAGTTACCTTCCTTGCAGCGTAGCTATACAACACAATATTTCCAAAAGTTCTAAATGAATTTCAATGAAATTTTGTGGAAGGGTGGGCTGAAGAAGAAGTGTTTACATTTGGGGGTGGATCCAGGAATTGTTCACAGTCACCTCTCCTGCATCGTAGCTATATGTACATAGTGCAATACACGGCACAATCAAACTTGCAGTTCCTTCAGGAAGTGCACTCTTCTAGTTTAGCTTGAGATCTTATTTTGTTTCAATCAGCATCGGCTGTAGCTGATGACGGTTGTCTTGACGACAAATGAGGTCGAAAAAATGAGGTCCAACCACGACGATCAAAAGATACACTTTTTTTTAATCTTGAGATCACATTTTTGTTTCAATCAGCAGCAGCTAAGGAAGAGAGGAGATTAGATCAATCTCTCTCTCTTACTTTCAGACGAGAATTTTTCTCAAGTCTCTTGTATTGAAGAGATTGTTTTTACATCTTTGTGTGCTGCATAATATAATTTTTCTGTCAAGTACTATAATAGATCTGCTTTTGTTAAGAAATTAAATATAAAAAGAAAAGTAGTTGATACCAAAACTACTTATAAAATTTGCTGCCGATAAAAATAAAATTTGGGAAAAAGCAAAAAAGTTATGTGATTTATTAGTATTTTTTAATACAAAGATTTGCATAGTCAATCAATAATTTGCAAGGCAAATGATTTCAATACATTTTTTAAAGGCTTTATGGCTTTCCCATAGAGAATCCTTCAAATTGGTCAGTTCTAACCTTAGGGAAAGCACAAGGTGTAGAAGGGTGGTTCCCAAACCATTTCGCATCACGGCGCCCTCGGTGTTTTAGGGTTTTTTCACGGCGTCCTAAGTCAGAAAATACTGAACAACTGCATTAGTGTTCCTGTGGTTATGTTAGCTAGTAAAAAAAAAGAGGGGAAAAAAGAAGAAAACGGTCAAGTTTCGATTAAGCAAACGTGAGTGAAAAATATGAGAAAGTGGTTTTATTTATTTTTATTTACAATATAAGGGCCCAGTTTAGCCGATATTTACTTTGTAAATTGAACATTGGGTGTCGTTATGACAGATACAAAGTAAGATTCTAGTTTTACATTATATATACACTGTAAATCGATCATCAACTTTTTCTCAAAAACGAAAAATTTCCGGAAGAAACGAAGGTCAGATGCAGTCAAAGCAGTCCAAACTACACGGAATGTATTTTTTCATGATTTGTTTTACTTGCGTTTGCTTAACTGACTGTTGTTCACTACACAGTTTTTCAAATCTTGACCGCCGCCGTCATTTCCTGTTCCCCGTCAATTTACTTGTTTTTATTTTATCGCAGCTGCAGCCGAAAACCCAGCTTTGCAGAGATAAGTCGTTGCAAATGGAATTAGGATTCGTTCAGCTTTAGCACTTAGCAGAGGATATTCATCTTTTATTGATATCCAAAACTCAGTTAATTCCATGTTGGCAAATTTAATTTTCAATGTATTGTCGCATGACAGCACAATAAGATATTCTTCCTCTGCAGACATAAAATGTCAGATGGAGATTGGGCCCTGAATGGGTCTTGAATCCAAGTGAATTTCTCCATATTTATATTCTTGAAAATATTTTCGAAACCAGCTAAGCTTAGATAGGTGTTCTTCAAAAACGAATTGTATATCCCGAGTGAAATCAATATAATTGGATGTCACAAACTGTTGCAACAATGGAAAACACTCTTTGCGACCGTCTTCATTCATTTTTCTTTTCCATAATAATAATTCTTCCTGAAGACTGAAATCTTCTCTTCCAATTTAAAATGTGCATGTTGCGTTCTTTCGGAGATTTAACACATTCAACTTTTCAAAGATCTCACTAATTTGGTTAAAAAATCTGTACACGAAGTATTTGGCGTACTCGTGTCCCTCATTTTCAAGATATACGTAATTTGAACGTATGAGACAGTACACCTCCACACGATAGTCATCGTTTAGAACAATCCTGAATGTAAACCTTGTCTATAGAAAGAGCGAACACTAGTGTTGAAATTGTGAAGTTCAAGACTAGATGTGCCAGTTAGATGGGTTGATCGGAACACGTGACTTTTCTATCGGATTCATGCAAGAACATTTCGTGACGAAGTTGATGTTGATTGTTTCATAACGTGAGAGGAAATGAATTCTTTTTCTATTTAACGGACATTTTTGGATACATAATATGAAGACAAAAATTGTTTCCGTATGTTACTCAACAGACCACAGACGGGCTACCATTATTTCTTTTTAATTAATTTTTATACTACCATTGATGTTTTTTTTTATTTCTTAATGTGACAATTACATATGTTAACTCTTTGGGCGTACGTCTTTTCCCATCCGGTTTCCCCTGTACTCTCTACCCTTCTTTTTTAGGGCATAGCAAGGTTGCTGAATTAAAAACTGACTGTAAAGCCAAAAAATACACGAAAAGCTCCTCCCAAAACAAACATATTTAAATATGGTTCTGATACTTATGTTGCAAAGTGTATCGGAGTGCTGCACAGTGTCATTGACAGTACGCAACACACCGGGGGACGACAGCAACGAATAGAAAGAGATGATAAAGCGAAAGACAAAGAAAAAGAATAAAGAGAATGATGCAGGCAGCAGAAAATTCACGTCAAGTTAATGAGTTTAAGCTCTTATGGGGATGTATTTGCGATCAGACGTTAGTCGGTCGGGTGTAAATCGATGTATAACTGTATTAAAACTTTCGAATATCCCGCGGTGCACACTTTGAAAACTTCTGATGCAATAGATCTTTTGTCATTTATTTCCTGAACTGTAGTGATAAAATTGTTGCGTAAATAATACTATCTCAGCATTACTAGTTTTGTCGTTTGTTTTAGTCTTTTGAAAACAAGCTGTTGTCTATGGTTGAAAGTTATCAACATTCATGAGAACACAACTTTGAGGTCCCTTTATAGCCCTCTTGTCACCATCTTTCAAATCAAGATGAGGAAATGAACGTCACCTGTTTATCAAAGTCTATATTTAAATGGTTATGCATACGTGAGCAGTCTAGTTTCGAAGTGGGATATCAACCATCATAAATAAGATGTCAGGTGTCACATTACATACATAAATTCGTTTGTCTAAAATCATCCAATTCTGTCCTTTACTCCCTATGTTTATGCATGGAAAGATTTTAAAATTCAAAACAATAAGATGCCACAAAGGAATTTGTATGAAAAGGAAAGGCTTTTATGTAAAATGTAGCAAAACACTAAATGTCTGTGTTAAATAAACGTATGCTCATAGATTATGGGTTTACCTTAAATTATCTGTAATGTACCATTGAATGTTTTCATTAGAATGTTGATTGTTAATGATTAGTAAATTAGAATTAAAAGAAAAAGGAAACAGGTCTGGTTAGTCACTCAATAGAAACCTTCACGTGACCAATGTCTTTTGGTGGAATGCCGTGTTGGGGGTGATCAATGAAAAAGTTACTTCTCTTACCTTTTGTTGGGCAATGATTACTAAAAAAAGTCTAGATTTTCAAAAAATATGCGTGAATTCTACCAGACTAATTGATCAATTTAGCATAAAATTACATTACAGATGGAACCCCCCACTAAAAACCTACTATTGGGGGGTGGGGGTTTAAAAAACCAAAACGTTTTTCTAGACATAATAAGGTGAAGTCTGTACGCGTCATACATACATACATACATACATACATACATACATAGCCAGCCAGATCAACATGAAAATTGAAGAAACCTATGTTGACAGTTTTGGTTGACGGCTTCTAATACTTTCTTAATTTTTATAATCAAATTAAATCACAAGTCTCGAAATTAATTTACCTGTGTTGCAATGAGAAACACCAAAAGGTTGCATTTTCCTTTTTTTGGAAATGAAGTGTGTATTGGATCACAGTTAGGGAGACTTGCTCAGCATAGCCCTCATTCTATCTTCACTACTGGTGTTCCAATGGCCAAACCATGGTCAAAATGCCAGAGCACAGGTAGTGTTGGTTTCATGCGTTTGCCTAAAACAGCGCAAAATCGTTTTTGATGTTATTGGCAGGAAGATTTGAAAAGTTGATTTTATTGCAATTTTTTAAGTACATGACCCATAATGACCGTGAGATTTGAATTTCAAACTAGTCTGTATACAGGGTGTCCCATGAGTAATGCCCAATTTGTCCAAAAGTTAACACCAGTTCTAAACAGTGTTTATCAAAATTCGACTGAACAGTAGGTGACTTGTAGGAGATATTGGTACGCCACTAACATTCAAGCAACTGACGATCCGGTACCTTTTTTAAATACTGATAGAATTATGAGAGGACATTTGAAAATTCTGTCAGCTAAGCTAGTTTACATACTTTGAAGTGTTGATTGCATCACACGTTCATTTAAAGTTATATACGTTGCATTCGTCTCTGTTCTAAGTGTTAAGAGTTGTTTTCCCTTTCATTTAACCATTTTAATAACTTCTAAGGGGGATTTATGAGTCAGTGTGGGTGTAAAACATAAACACTAATCCATATTGATTTAAGAGAACATTGAACAGGTAAGAACTTTTTGCCATGGAATGGTGGTTTAGAAACGTGTTATTAAATTTGTATTTACTAGACCTGCTGAGGCAAAATCTTCAATCTAGCAAGACTTTGGAACAGAGGTGACAGAAGATTGGTGATTCACCTAAATATTGATGGTTTTCATTCTAAAGACGCGCAAACTGTCTGTACACCAGTGATTTATAGCTACTTTGGGAAGTAAACGTCAAAATATCATAAAACGCCTTTGTTCTTAAGTTTTGCTTGTTCTATAGAATAACCATCGTAATTCTTAAAATAGCTGATACAAAAGGTATTTTTATGTGGGTCGGGATGAGTGCGACCACAAACCCACACTGAAATTAGTGCACTTCAGTTGCTCATATTTGAATTTTATTGGAAAGGTCAGCCCAACCTGTGTAATGGAAACCCTTCTCTTCAGGTGAACGCCCTTGTTAATTCTCGTATTACCCAAAACAAGTCCTAACCATTCATATTTCATTTTACGAAAATAAAGCTCAATTTCATTACATGAACCAAACTGGGCGTCTGCAGTCACTTTTCCAGGTGGGTGCAAACGGATATATTCGGCGAAGGGTTACTCTTTATTTCCGATTGTGCTATTAGTAGGATGATCAAGTCAAAATTTGCCATGGGTTGTAGGACCCCAATTAATGCATTTTCTGAAAGAACACGGACTGTAAACGTTTTCTTTCCAAAGGAATCAAAGTTACACAAAAATGTTGTTCTTTGTTTAGTAATAACAATAATTTACAAATTCTGGAATTTGTCTTCTTCAGAGATGTCTTTTTGAGTAGATTACTTTATTATTGTAAATTAATAGATTAAATGAGCTGTAGTACTTTTCCTGGTGGTGAAAATGCACCCTCTTACAGACGCCCATGGGTATTGATATGCCAGAAACCCATGCGTATCTTAATACTTTCTAACATTGAAATTTACTATTTCAGGTACTGACTAAAAACTAATCTTATTGTACCTTTTTTTTATTAGATGAAGTATTATAAATCATTATTTTTATTTTTAATTTGCAATAAAAGGCAACTAATAAATTAAGATGAAGGAAAAACGTAGTCATAAAACTAAAACTAAAAATAGATTGAGATAAATGTAAAAAGTAGTCATGAAATTAAAAATAAAAATAATAACCTTATTGTGTTTGTCATCTAAAAAGATGGTTTATGTTTTCAGAAATAGAAATTGCAATTCAGTTTTAAATAGAAACCTTTCTAATTTCTAAAGTGCCGAGAGTTGTATATCCAGTTTTTTTTCTTTAATAAATGCGTCACATTTCTAGTTTCAAGTTATCGGTCGCTTACTTTCCTCAATACCCACCTTATAGTTTCTTTTTTCTCTTCACTGATGTGGGTGTTTTCATTCAGGAGAGAACCAGCTAGCAACTGGAATCAACGCCTCCTTGTCGTTGTTGCTCATTCTAATAAATCTGCCTTTGTTTTTCCTACTTGTTGAAAAGGCAGCCAGAATAAATTAGTCATGTGAATTTTTCCAGCCCAGGCATTTAAATTATTCCTTACACACTTACGTGTGAAAAATAGGCATCAGATTTTTCCGTTGAGTGCTTTCATGTACAGTTCTTTTGCTAAAGGCTGTGTAGGAACTGTAGCAAGAATTCGGGCGCAGTGTCAACGCACTCGAACATTAAAACTGCTTACCTAATTGTGTTTGTTAAAATATTCAGCGTATTCAATTCTTTGTTTAAACGAAATAGAGAAAATCAAATCTATTTTTATTTTTATTTATTTACTTTTTGCAATTTTACTCTCAACGACTCGACACAAACAATTGAGCTGTATTACTTGATTTCTATTTCGACTTAAGCCCGTAAGTTACAAGTAATATTGTGATGTAGGTTGGTTAGTCAAAACCAATAAAAAAAATCCCGATAACTTAATCGTTCGAGAATTCAAGGTACATTGAAATGGTGTACACATGTATAATGTTTTCTGATATTGTGCCTTTGTTGTTTGTTGGTTAGTTTCTGTTTAGCTGAGTTTTAGTTTGAACGCGTTTGGTTCCCCGCTGCTTCACAGGCAATATCCCTACACACACGTGTCTCTGTTCCGTCTCTCCGCTTCTTTTCTAAGCACCGCTAAATACAGTTATGAACCAAACGCGTTCAAACTAAACACAGCTAAAAGCAGAAAGGAACAAACAAACAACAAGCAACAAATGCACTAATACCAGACAACATTACACACATGGAACAATAATAAAAGTCAAAGAAACGAATCCCGCAACTTTCCTCAAATATTTTGCGTGGGGCGTAGCAATTACTAATCGCCATTAGACACATTAGACTGTTAAATCATAGTTTTGAAAACTTATCTAGATTACCATAGGCCGACAAAACCTACAAGCGGCGCTTGCGCACAGGAAGGGAAGGAGAAACAAGACAAAGGAAGGAAAGAAAGAAAGAAGAAGAAAAAAAGGGAAAAGAAATTTCTATGATAAATTATTCAACTATTTTTTTTATTTACACACCGATATGGCTTTTACAAGAAAAGTTCTTTTGGCTCAATGTTGATTGATAGACATTTCCAGGATGCCAAAGCAATGGCAAATTCTCTTGAATAGTTGTCTCCATCAATATCTTTTCTCTTGTACTTGTTTATGATTACAAAATAAATGGGATACAGACTTTATTTCTTGATTCACATGTGTTTAATGTTAGGATTATTTTACAGGTATTACATATATTTTTTATAGGTATTACATATTTGGTAGAATTTGTATAGTTTTACATGCAATTTGTAACAACATCGCAAATATGGCTCTTACAACAAAAATTCGCATGTTCCCAAAATCAACCTATAAACCTAACAGGGTGGAGAGCCTCGCGTGCAGCAAAATATTGTGTCGGCCTATGTTCATTACAATCAACTTATGTTAACCCTTATAGCACTGCCACGCTGATATATCGGATTCGATAACGTAACCAAACACACTACACGGTCGATATATCGGCCTAAAAAGGCCAGCCGAACCAGCTTAAAGAAGAAATCTTTGGTGACAGTTTTGGTTGACGGTAATGATCTTTGCTATATGGTGAAAAGGGCGATAGCGCTAAAATAGTTAAAGAATTATCTGGTTTGATAAACCGTTGTGATCTGGTTTAAATACTAAACGGCTTCATGAAACCTGTTTTAGAACAACAATAACGCCGCCTGCTGCAGAGAGATTATCAGCAAGCTAGTCATACAGCTCATTTGCTAATGTAGTTAGTTCAATCCTCACTGCGTGCCCTATTTCTACAGTCGTCTGCCAGTTAACTTTGGTAGAAATCTACATATTCAAAATACCTTTTCTTCCAAGTATAATACTTTTGATAAGAAGCCTCACTAATCCACAACCGGCTAAATCTCTTATTGTGCTCGACTTGCAAAGATAGCTGTCATAACCTGCAGACATGTAAATAAATTATTCGATATCTGGGTAATTGATCAACGGTATTTTCAACAATGATTTTTGCATTAGCCTTCTACAGTGAGTATGAAATATTGACTTAACAAGCAGCGTAGGATTCTTATGTTTGTATAAAACATAGCCAAAGAATCAACATTGCATTGCCACAGTAAGAAAAACATTGTACTGCTGTCAATATCTTTTTTACAAATACAACTATAACAGCACTATTCATTTATGAACAACTTTTTACTGTGTCCAAATTGAACAAAAATAATATTTTATATATTTTCCATTAAGTTCAGAAATACGAAATGTACAATAAATTTAGTATAAACGTATACACATCTTTCCACAGAGTTAGAACAAGATAGCTCTTAAAATAAGCTCTCACGGGAAGATTTAAAATATAAAACTAACACAAATAGCTTGCCATTTTTAGCTAAGAGCCTTTTAGCGTTCTTGTCTACAACTAAGTCCGCGCCAAGCGCGTACTAGCCCGTCTGCATTAAGCAGGCTTAAAACTCTTTTCTAAATATCCTTTAAATTTGCTTCGAATCTAATTTCTCATTGTGTACATATTTATCTTTTCTTTTCATTCAGCATTACATATGTTCATTATTATGTTTACTATCAATCATTTTGTATTACCGATGTCCTTTAACGTGTTTCTCATTATTTCTCAAATACTCTCTTTTGATTATAATTAAATGTTTATATTTTTATAGAAAAATATCTGCATTGCTTATATTTCTTTTGCCACGTATTCTACTGCTATATCTGGCTAAAGTACGAACAGTACTAAAATATATGCATACATTTCTTTATAAACAACACTTCATTTCAATGGTAACCCAAACTACACAATTTCTACAAAGAAATATTTCTCGGAGAAATCATCTAACAAGGCCAAACAAAACAATTAGGAACAACATGTATTCTTAATACAACTTATTCGTAAAAACAATTTGAAAGGATTTTTAATTAAATCTTAACTTTGAGTTATAATTTAAGTCAAATGCATTAAACAAGGCTATCAGTGATTTGTTAAGCGTTTCAGTCTTCAAGTTTTCATATAGGTATTAAAGAATGCAATGTTCATGATGGCATAATTTCATGATGTTAATTAAACCACATTAAAGCAATTTCATATTAGTCCTCATATTGAAAATTCTGCTAAAAAAATGTGGGAAGTCCTTCAGTGAGGTTTGCATTCTGACAGTCAATTCGTTTTTCAGATAGTTTTTCTCCAGAGGAATCAAAGATAATAAACTGAGCTTAGCTCAAACTGGCACTTGGCTACAACAGTAGAGCCCCCAGTGATAATGTAACTCACCACACTAGTGGATTAGTTTGTAAGACAATCTTGTTAACCATTGCGCTACGGTAGGTGCCAAAGAGGAACTAAAGCGAGTATAAAAATAATTTGAAAAAGAATAAGAGAAATCATATTTTGTTTCAAATGTTACCAACCCCGATCGGCTGCTTGCTTTGTGAATGGTATTCTTAATCTCTTTAGCGCTATGGCATTTTGATCATATAGCAAAAAATACTATAAGAAAGCGTCAACCAAAACTGTCAACGTAGGTTTCTTCAGTTTTTAAGCAGGTCCCCCTGGCCTTTTTAGGCCGATATATCGCCCGTGTAGTGTTTTTGGCCACGTTATCGAGTCCGATATATCGGACAAGGGTTAATAGTTTATTTTTTAAATCCGGGAAAATCATTTCTTTTTCTTTAAAAAAAAACCTTTTCTTGGTGAAATAAGATTGAGATAAACTGATTATAACAAACTGATATACCTGCAAATATTGATAATTCACTCATCTTTTATTCATCAAATTGAATCACCTTTTGAAAGTCATACCAACTTCAAATAAATTGTTGATATCTCTAAGAGTTGTGGAATTTACTGGAAACGTTTGTTTTATGCCCTGAAAAAAAGTGTTTTTTTCTTAAATATTGTAAGTAAATTAGAACATAAAACACAACGATTTGAATTTGCCTACAACCAATTTCTCTGTACATATCTTAGAAGCTAAAACAATAATTACAAGTATAATATACCTTTATTTTGGACTTGTAATATTTGTGTACACATTCCATATTGTTAATATCCTGTACATTTAATTGACCATAAACAAATAAAAATTAACGTATTTATAATTTTAAAAATAAAAATAAATCACATGAAAAATTATTCCAACTGTAATCTGTGAAATAACACAAACGTTACACTTGTTGTATTGACGCAGTAGAAATCTGCTCAAGATTGATTGAAATCAACGTCGGCAAAGATAAGTTTCGTTAATATGCAGATTTTGATTTATTTGGATTTAAAACCTTTATGATTTTTATAAGATCTTGAGGAATATAAGAAACGGAATGATTGACAAGAACATTGTAGAGGTTTTTAATTTAATATTATTAGGATATCGATTGTAAATATTACCAACTATTAGGTTCTTGTTTGTTTCTGTCTTTGTCTTGCTTGTTTCCATTCCTTATTATATACAGATTTCTTCACGTCGCTAGCAAACGACATTGTAATTTAGTATGAAGAGAAGTGTCTGTTTTGTAATAAGCCATTACATTCAGTTGTAGCATATTTAAAAAAGATGGTTTCTTGTATGGTGATCCAAATCTAGGAATGTTAATGTTGTCGGTGTCCAGCTTTTGATGATTGGAAAATTTCAGTAGCTAAAACGCAAATTCTGTCTGCTTTTGGAGCCCGACAAAATTGTACACATTGGTCATTGTGTTCCTTCAAAGTAAGAATTAATCATTCAAAACTCAATTAATTGTTGACGTCCTGCTATAATTATAATTAACTTATAGATGTAAGCCAAGATAAACTGATCATATATATCGGGGCAAAATAAAGGTGAACCACAAATCTCAAATATTTGCAGGAATCAATACATTGTGTCTGTTAGGAACAACGTAATAGGACTTTATTGTCAGTATTTTCATCAAATAAGCTTTTGTTCTCAGTTGTCCGGGTCTTTTCTGGTTCTGAGTAAGATATTTTCGATATTTACTCAGCTTTGCTAAGTGCGACACTCGGCCAAGTAGGGAAATACGGAGAGGAAGATAGCGGAAAGGATCTTCCAGCCTTGAAAATCGGCATTTGAAACCGAATACCGACCACTAGCACCAAGGCAGGGACGAGGAAGATATTTTCGAACTGAAAAACAAAACTTTGATATGATGTTTTTTTTCTTTTCCAATTGTGAATATAAAATATGTGAATTATCTTAAATAGTTTTTATAGATATTTGTCGCATGTTATCACACTTGTACAACTTTTCAGTGCCCTTTTCCTCTTTCTCGGCTAATTAGAACTCTTGTGCATTAGAACACAGAAAGGTTGAAAACTGCTTCAAAATCGCTAGAAAATATTTCCCTATTGTACGATTTGCCACTAGAAATGCCCTTTTTTCGTTGTTATAAGAAATCGTATTATATATCAAAATTGAGACAACATAGCGGACATCTTTGATTTTATAGTAGTAATAATAATAATGTATGAATCTTCTCTTTAATATTATTTATTATATATTTATATGAGATTAACAAATTAGATAAGGTATGAGACGTCCATCTCTCCATTATTTCAAAATATTTAATGACAAAAAGGAATTAGATTCTTGCCACCAAAATATCTACGTATTTCTTTTCGTCAATTATTTTTAGCACCATCAAATTTCCATTGGAAGTTGTTTATGTCATCAAAATAAACGTCAAATAAGCCTATTTATCTATAAATATAAAATAGATATGTCCAACTACCCTTAATTATTATAACTGAAGATATTTATTACATTGAATTGGTCATAGCCCACGGCCATATTTATGGAACAGTAAGATAGGAATTACCCCATGAAACTGGCTTACGAAATTATCTCGCTAATCACTGTCAGGGCCAAATTAAGGCGTTTGGATGGCCCTGGGCAATGATAAAATTTGGGTCTCATTAATGTTTCAAAATGTATATATTTTTATAATTTCATAATATTTAAATTTCTTAAATGATTTGAAATATAAGTAGGACCGACATTGTGCTTAATTGATAATACGGTCCTGACCACTGTAATAGGAGGAACGCTCTAATCATTGAAAATTTAATTTGCCCGTATTTAAAACGACATCGATTATTTCAATATTATGTGCAAATAAAGAAGAAAAGCAAAGAATAATCTGTGAATGAGATTCAAAAACTCCTGAACAAGTCTCGTGCAAGCTCAACTCACGCCTACAGCCAATGTTTTGCTTACGCGACTCAATTTGCTTGAAGTCATATCCACCAGTTTCATTGATTTGTATATTGTCGCCATTTTCTGCTATCTTGCCCCCCCCCCCCGGAAATGAGACAAATACATGTAAAATAAAATAAAGTGTACAGTTGAGTTTTAAAAAAAATAATAAGTGACTTGAAATATATAAAAGTATAAAACGCCTGCTCAGGACTTTGTTTTCATTTCTTGTCAGTCTTCTTCTACTGTTTTTCTTCATTTCTTTACCCTTCTGCTTTCTTTTAGTTTTGGTGAAAGCTGAAACAATGGTTTCTTACAAGTTGGGGTTCAGCAGTTTAGTAGAGGATCTCGGGAATGCTCATGTCATGTGACCGGATGCTCTGCTCGAGATGCATCCTTTCTAGTTCACTTTCAGTTTCTCCCAGAATCACCGTAAACGGACTTCCCTTCACATCCACCCCTGACCACTTGACGTGAATTGTGTACACTCCAGGCTCTTCTGGACAATAAAAACACGAGAATATTTTGTCTTTGGGGCTGTTTCGATGCATTTCTGTCTTAAAAGCTCCTGAAATGAAAAGTAATTTATCGGAATTGAATAATGAAATATAACTTAAATCGACATTTTAATAGAAATAACTTTTATTCCTACTGTAAGCAATGTAAAAATCTTAATATAAAGTTTATGACCTCAAAACTTTCATTGGTAAATCTCTAATCTACTATGAGTGAAACTTTGAGCTAAATGAATGCAATATTTCTGTGAATATTTCTTGTATTTCTTTGTAAGAACAAACATTCGTGTAAAAACTTAACAAATATATACGTTGGTACATCAATAAGTCCGCATCCTAATGAAAAACATTTATCTTACACAACAATATTTTTTCAACATAATCTCCTTCCAGGTGCGGATCCAGGATTTTGACCAAATTCTTTTACTCCATCTGTCTAATTAGACTATGGATATAATTTTTTTTTTACTTTTAAGGTTAATTTATGATTTCTTGGGATTTTTTAATCTTTTTATTTATAAATTTTCTTTATCTAAATATTAAAAACAAAATTGCGCTCGAGGCGGTCTGGATTCCCATGGATCAGCGCCTGCATAGATCGAACATTATACAGTAAAGATTCAGCTAATAACTACGTGCCAGGCTACGGACTTATTGATTCATCCTCATAGATCAGTAAAATGATTTATAATCAAAGTTTAGTGAGTGTTGTCATTTAATGCATAATCAGTAGAATTCAATGATTGTTTTTATTATTAAATATTGTTGTTACAGGTTGAGTACCCCTTATCCGAAATTCCTGGGACCAGAAGTGTTTCGGATTTCGGAATATTTGCATATATATAATGAGATAAGCATAAACGCTTTCTCTTTTTCTTATCACTGTTACACATAGGGGTATCTGCAGCCGTTTTTGAAATTTTCAAAAATGTCTTTGTACAGATGAAAGAATAGGCAAGAAATACAGTGACTTGTTTCATCTTTTAACTTTTGCGATGTGCATATAGTTTTACGTTTTTAAGGAGTTACACAAAGATAACAAAGCTTTTACTGTAGTCAGAATGATTTAAATGCTGTTTTCGGAGTTTCGGATAAGGGGTATTCAACCTGTATTAATAATAACTCCATACTTTTAACGTGATTTCTATTCTTTTTATCACTTTAGTTGTTTGTCTGTATTAAATTCATGATTTAAATTCTATTATTATCGCAGTTTTTATTGTCACCTTTTAAACATGGGAAAGTGTATTAGAGAAGATCTGGCAGTGGACAGAACACAGACAAATCTTGGTTGAGGCAACTCAGAAAAGCACAGTCTTACCGATGTATATACTCAGGTTTTTATGTATTCTTTAAACTTATTATTTAGGCCTGGAAATAGCCTAATGGACAAGATGAACAGTCAAACGGTGCCGATAAATTAGTTTCGATCTCGATTTCTTTTGTGTTATCGCTCTAGTGTCCCTAGGGTAACCCCGTACATATATAGAGACACACATTCACTTACATGAACACACATATACATGGGCACACGAGGATGAATATTAGAGAGTTGAGTTTAGACCCGTTGACCCAAAAGCACAAGAACAGAGCACCCGGTCCCCGCTCTCAGACAGCATCTCCCCCATTGTACCAATTGAGCTATGGCCGGCGAACACTGTAATGTCTGACCGAGGTGTTTTAGTTAACTTTTGAAAAGCCACGTTTAAGAAACAATCTAGCGTCCCATCCGGTATCATGTTGGATTACGGATTTCTCACATCAAATAACCGATCGTGGTGTGACAATTAAATAGCCTTTCTAGAGTTTAGCATATAATAACAAATGGGGAAAATTTAGAGAGATTATGTTTCGTCAATCATCCCAGTGAATAGGGGCCTGATTGCATGCCTTGAAAATCAGAATTTGAAATCTCGGATTCTTACGTGGGCTTGGACATCAACCACCAGCGCCAATGGAAAATACCTAACTATGTTAAGCCACCAGGCAAGCTATTGGTTATTTACTAAGCTTAGCTTAGCTTGATACAAGGCCATGGTAGCGGTGCTTCTAATGCAGACTAAATTCACTACACTAGCCAATTGGTCTGCGAGACGATCTTGAAAACCATCGTGCTATAGTAGGTACCTTATGATGATTGAGGTCTACACCTGGGGACATGAGCGTATGGGAAATCTTTGGTTAAGGGGAGCAAAGGGCTTGATGTACCCGAAGATTTACACGGTTTTGCCCGAATTACACTGAGATTGGCTGAAATTCTATACTTAGATTATGGCTAAGAATCTTATGCTTGAGGATCCAAAGGCTCCTTAAAAGCAATCACGTTTACAAGACCTTGAGTTGCATTCCAAATCACACGAGACAACAATACCTGAAGGAATACGAAGCAGCTTTGTCGTCATTATGACAATTCGTTCTGTCAGTTGCCAATTGCTGAGTCATGACAAATAGCAAGGAGTATGACTTGAGCAATAATCCATGTCTATAATTAACGTCTGGCTTTATACTTATAACTAGGCATTAATTATAAACAATAGAATTTCAGAGACTCAAGTTTATTGATTGTGAATCGACGTTTACATACCTCTGGGCCCCATGATGCTGACTTTCAGTTCTCCAGACCCGGCATTTGTAGTGTTCACCAGAAAGTTACTGTTGTAACGATGCAATATGCCATTCTCTAAGCCAGGGCCACTCACCATCACTTCCCCCTTCTTGTGTGACACGCCCACGTTCAGTTCGTAAGGACTGCCTGTAATGAAATATAATTGCACAGAAATATCAGCAAAAATTGTAACAATGAGTTCGATAGGCTGGATTCTTTCTCCGGTAGGAATTTTCATTTTAAAATATCTCACATTAAAGTCAATGGCTTTTTAACAAGACAAACCAAAATGTCAGAGTTTAAAGAATAGCATATTGATAGGAAGTATTTATTTTTTTAATTTAATAAAATTAAAAATGATTTCCTTGCTTGGGGAAACATGAGCTCAAAAGATTTTAACTAGTCAATTCTTAACCTTTCATAAAGCCTTGTAGCTTTTTATAAAATAATTATTTTTGAAACCACGTTCATCACGTGACGAAGCTGGTTCCAACATATTTACACAAGGCTTGGCACAAATGTTAAGCCCGTCTTTCTCCCTTATTCCGCATGTTTCTCTATGCTTGTTTCCTATTCTTTGCATGTATATTATACATTCGGAAAGGCCAAAGAATATAGACAACAGTAACAAAGCTGCTCTTCAGAAACATAAAAATGTTCGAATAATGACCAAGATATTTAGTTATCGAAAGCGCTAACAATGCTCAAATGTACACAGATCGAATTCAACCATGACTTCAACTAACTTTGAGTATGTACTGTAACGTTCTGGTTGTGTTTAGTGCCTCTGCTCGCTTTGTTAGTCTTTTTATTCTAGCCGTGTGAGATTAGAATGCGTTTGATTCGTAACCGTGTTTAAGCGTGTTAAGAAAAGAAGACGGAACAAGATAACACGTGCGATAGGAATCTTCGCCTGGTATGAAGTGCGCCTTCCCCGTTCCCACTTTTCTGGGACCGGAAACGGAATGGGGGTTGCTGGGAGCTTGCTTCGGCATGTTTATTGATTTAACATATAGATACATTTATATAAACATTACATGTACTAACAAGTATTTCCAACATATTGCAAACGGTAGCTTACTAAGCGGTAATTTTAAAGACATATATAGAGTTGTCTGGAAGGTAAAATCGAGTGGAAGAAAGTTTACTTGATTAAAATGATTTAACAGATGTGTTGCGAATATGTTGGGGATATTTTTCTATACGTTAAAGAATAGTTCTCTGCAAATAACGTTTCCACTTTGAAGAGAAGCTAATATTCCAAAGTATTAATAAAGATTCTTCATTGTCTATTTTCGAAATTAATACATCAATAAGAACATTCCACACCTGCAAAATTATCATTATGTTTGTACTCCTTCCCAACGAGTTGCGCTTCATTCTGTCTCCACATTTATGATAATTTCAGTGATTATGATGGTAACACTTGTTTTCGGAATCATAAAAACCATGCAAAGATTTCATAAACCCAAATAAAAGTGTGAAAGCAAGTCTCTGTCTGTAGCTTTAACTCACCCATGACGTGATGATCGTTGTACTTGATGTGTAGAATGTGTTTTCCGGGCTCTTTTGGCGTTACCTTGATACTCTGAGTTGAATCGGAGTTTCTGTCTACATGGCAAGGAACAGGACCAGATGGACCCGTGCAATATGCAGTTAGAAGACCTGTCAATAACAAAAGGAATCTTTGTTGAAAGATTCAGAAGCAAGAAGAAAGCAATTCATGGATCAACTATTGGTAGTAGAGAAGTATTACAAGAGCAGCTCGAACGTTTCGCCATTTCTAAATACACTTTTTCTAATGAGTAATCGTCGAATATAGCCATATGCCAAAATTGGCACAGTCCAACTTGTTGAATATCAATGAGAATACATTATTATCATTTTCAATTTGTACTAATTTAAAGACATTTTGTATATATTTAAAGGAGTTTTGCATATATTTGAGCATATACACGTATATACACGCACAAAACGTCTTCAAATTAGCACCAATTCATTCGTTTGTGTAATACGTGCATATCTACACGTATATGTTCAACATTAACCTTTTCCATCGGACAATTTTGAGATATACATAATGAAAGAATCATACTCAGAAGGAACAAATATTCGATTAACAAACAAAAAGGTGTGGTTGCTTTTGTTAATATGTCTATTTCAGAGTTTCTTTCACCCTTTATATTCATGTGTGTAGGAACACATTTGCTAATTTACATAGACAGAATTGCTAAGTATATTGATATTTAGTTTGAGTGAAAAATCTTTAAATTCAGTATCCACCAAATTCGGTTAAAACCAAAATTCAAAGCGTAAAAAGCAACTGAAGGACATAAAATAAGCTAAAAATAATAAAATGGGAAATTATTTTATTAATCGTCTTATTTATTTATATATTTACGACAAGGCTTTGCTGTGCTCAGTAAATTTCAAAGCTTCGCAGGAGTAAAGCCTGATGAATGAATTAAGTTTCTTAATAATTTTCGTTACACCCATCAAACTAAGGATCGTCTCACACATTTTCATGTCTTATATGTATGTGTAGGTATTTGAATATTTAAGTTTACTTTTCATTTAGCTTTACACTATCAATAAGAATATTTTGAAAGATTATTGATAATCTGAAC
>VCCN01000623.1:1668033-1683234 GCA_006491835.1 Architeuthis dux
TCATTTGGTACTGGAATCTGACGTCTTAGAAAAGCAACGATTGTATACATTATTTTGAAAACAAGTGATCTCCGATGGAAGATTACTAGTATATAATCATTCTAACACTGGTAATCAGTATATCTGTGTACTGGTAGACTATGAATAGCAATATGGTATCATCCTATATGTCTTTGGAATAGTCAGAAAAAGAGAAAAAGACAGGAAGCAATAGAATTGACAAGTAACGGACATTGAACATCAGAATGTCTAAAATGTACCTCTGAATCTGACTGGTTCTCCAACTACACCCTTGTCTGTGCTTTTAACTTGTACTTTGCTGGGATCGCATACGAAAATTTCACTGTCATCCACTGTTCGACCATCGTAGAGCATCTTCACACACCATTTACCTACAGAGACAAAAACAAATCACCTGAAAAAGTATACATCCAATACACAATTTACCTAACGATCTAATTATTTCCTAATAATGAATAACATGATTTTCTTATACCATTAAGCTTTGTATCCGAGAGACCAGCCTTGTGTATGTGTACCACCACGACCACCACGACCACCACTGCTACCATCGCCACAATGTACATCAATCGAACGACAGGGTATAAGTTGCAATTCCAAGAGTATTATGGAAAAAAATCGAATCGAATTTCAATACATCAGGCAGGTTTCCTAAAACTGGTATCAACATTGTAGGATGGAAAGGTAGTCGTTTTTTGTTCGTCTAACAAGGACAAAGTAGGTCGTGTCTGAGTTCGAGTACTTTTTAATCAATGAATTCGTACACATAGGCTAGCCAAGATGATATATCCCAAAGTTTAGATTGTGTCCTTTCGCATCAGATTTCACTTTACATTATTTTGTGTAATCTGAATGACTTCAAGTCGGAATTCATCTCACTATGTATGTTGCAAAGATACAAAGATCTTTTGACAGATCTTTACAGCTCCTCTGAGTTGCCACCAAGATTTGACCCGTGCTGACCTGACAATATATATGTAGCCTTACTGCAGTGGCGCTACATAAATGTTTTCACCTAACACATCTCTAATGTTATGTTTCAAAGGTTTGAGATATATTATTATAATAAATAATTACTCAAATTCGATTTCTAACCATTTGATACGTTACAAAAAAAAACCGGGAATACTGCCCAGCCTAAAGTTCAATATATAGTGTAATTGTAATTGAAATACTCTATACAACAGCCCTTCGAATCCAGACTAACTTACTTTCCCAAAGAAAACCACTCGTCTCTTTGAAAAAAAAAAGAATACATTTTGTGTGCATTGCACAAACATCACAATATCACAAACATAAAACATATAAGATGTTTAATTATAAAAGATGATAAAACATCCTATAATATAGAATATAATTAACATACTTTAATACATTCATTGTTATGCCTGTTATGTTTACTGCATCAGAATTTCGGGATAATTTGCATCGAATTAATTCTTTCATAATTTGCTTCTCGAATTAATGAAACTTATATTTCTGATAATAGAAACAATGATGATGATGATGATGATGATGATGATGGTAATAATCTCACATAACAGTAAAAATACTAATATTGGTGATGATAACAAAAATCAGAGGTCTCTTGGATGATGCCAAAAAATAAATTACGTATAGCATGAAAGAAATATTGAAATTAGTTGACTTTACGTAAGATGGTAAAAATATTCCTTCTCTCCATGTCTTCTATAAAAAGTCCAAAATCATTGCATCGGGTGTCTTAAAGATATTTGAATACAAAAAGTGTCTTAGGTTGTCGTAAGCGAAATGATATCACAAGTCATTACTTATGAGTTTGATTCTGAATTCAGATGTTAATGAATGATAATTATTATAAAGACAGTAAATGTATTTGGGGAAGGTTTTGTAGTTCTGAGAAGACGATGTTGCTTGGTCTTGTGTTCCTGATAACATTCAGGAGAGCAATTTGAGTGCAATTATAATCATGATTGTGATGATGGTGATAAAGGTGGTTTGCTTTCTCCTGAGTTTCAGGCTTAATTAGGTTCTCTCACCTATCTCGGTCTGTTCGAACTTGGCTGTGTAGTTTGTCTCCCCCGAAAATGTTATCAGCCTCCCCGAAGGAGAACGCGCCTCGATGACAACGCTCTCTTTGTTTCTTGTGTTGCCATTGATCTGAAAGAGATAATCAAAATGGTTATAGAAAAAAGAGAAAAGCTTAGAATAAGTGGAAAGAAAATAGAAGAGACAAGCCTGGCTGCTCCAGGGTCAAACTCTGCTCCTACTTCTACTTCCTTGCGTAATTCTACTATAGATTTTGGAAGTATGGAATATTTGTCAATTTAGCACAGGTGGTAACACACCAGTCAAGAAATCACCTGTTTAATTCTCGGTGGTGAAATGCTGATTTTATATGTCAGTTTACTCCCCTATTTTTGGTGAGGATTGTTCTTGTTCTTGTTACATAGGAAAGTAAAGTCAACTCCTGACTTTGTCTTGGAGTTTGACAATAGACAAAAAGAGAAATCAAGATGGAGGAAGAACAACAAGAAAGAGGAAAAGAAAGGGAGAGGAATAATAGAGAGAGAGAGAGGTGTATATAGATACATTCGTAGATATTTATGCCTTGTGACTATTGCTGATTTTAGTTGTACACGAATGCACTGAGTGCTTGGAATATGTACGTTACACAGTTTAAAGCCAATTTTCCAGGTTAGGCAATGGTACTTGTCTGAAAGTCAGAATTCCAAATCCACACCATTGCCTGGACTCGAACACCGACTACTGGCACAGAATAATAATTGGTACTGTTTTAATCACCGAGTACATTTTATAGTCAGAGTGATAAGAACGAGTATCGATAGATGCCATTAAACGATTTACAAAGGATCAAGTGGATTAAGTGAGAAACATGGGACTGTCCACATCAATATTGAGATCAGATAATTTCTGTTGCCAGAGTCAAACAGATTTCTCTCTTAGCAACAAGGCAATCGAGTCTGGGTGTTATGAAGATATCGGAATATGTCCTTCGAAATGGCAAACTAACTGACCAGTGACTGACCAGTGACTGACCAGTGTCTGACCAGTGAGCAGAAGAAAATTGTGTTCAAAAGACACTTTTAGAAACCGTCAACCAAAACTATCAACAAAACTGTCAACAAAACTTTCAACATAGGTTTCTTTCAGTTTTTAAGCTGGTCCGGCTGACTTGGCTATGTATGTATGTATCACGCGCACAGGCCGCACCAATGGAGCTAGAGAGCTGGAAATCTCAACATTATAGAAGTTGCTTGTTAGAAACCCGTCAATCAAATCTAATAATTTCTAATGAAAATTCCTCCCCTAAATAGGTTTTAGCGGTTCAATTTGCAATGTAGGCTTTTGCTAAATTGACCCCCAGTTTGTGCCACGCAGTATTCACGGTTGTTTTTCTTTTTTAAATTCAGATTCTTTTTAGTGATCACTGCCCAACAAAAGACGAGAGAAGTAACTTATTCATTGATGACCCCTTTTTTCCAATTTTTAATTTATCACCCCCAACACGGCATGCTGCCAAAAGACGTTGGTCCCGTGACAGTTTCTATCGAGTGACTAACCAAGACCTGTCTGTTCATTTTGTGGTCCTTCTTTTGATCATCGCAGTCTGACACGTTTCCATTACTCATAGACTTTAAGTAGGAATATGGAAGTAATAAATTTTTATTTGACCGCAATTTCATAGTTTTCAGTTATAAATTTCCCGAACAGCTCAAATGTTCCACTCTGTGAAATGACTTGAGAGAGGCATTCAAAGACGATCCTTTTAATATGTCCGTTAGTACGTACTTAAACACTTGAGAGCAATAGACAGAAATAATACAGAATATTCCAGTTAGTACGGCACCCTTAGGTATTTAAGAGTGTCGTTATAACGAATTTGCCGTTATAACTAACCAGCCTTAATTATTTAAGTGCATTAATAATGAGAAACCAAAACGTACATAAAAAAAGACATTTTGTAACTCTTTCAGTGTCTAATGCCCACATACGGGTTACAGGTTTTCAAATAAAAACCAAAAAGTAATTATGCTACCCATATATGTATTCAGAAATTAATGCACTTCTAATTACCGTTCCATCTTCTTAATTATTTCTAGATTATCATTAATTGATAAGATTTTCCTTTTGATTTTCTTTTCAGATTTCTGCGTTACTTTAACCCATAAGAATCCATTGTGACACCGGTGTCACATGCAATTTAATTGATCTGTACAGTCCTTACAATATTTTTGATACATTTTGTGAACACTAATTTAAACAAATGTAAACATAAAAAAATGTCTAATTAATTAAATTATTAATAAAATATATTTTTAAACAATTTTCTACAGCTTGTTGGAGGTTGTTGAGAAGACCTCTAATATGGACCGGTCGTATTTATTTTTATTCAGTTTGCAGATATTTTGTGTTATAAAATACACCTGAAAAATAATGTGTTGTTAAATCTAACCAGCAAAGTTATAAATTCGATATATGTTGTGGAAATGCATATAAAAAGGCAAATCAGTGTTACTAAGCAAAAAGAAAATCTGTCAAGCTGATTTTCAAACGAGGAAGAAATTTGCTCTAAATGTCCAATGTGACATATATGTCACATTACAGATCTTGGACACTAAGTGTCCAATTTTTTTTAAAAATCCAGAAATGTGTTCCATGTGGTCCATTTGGTCTGTTTTATATCCCACACAATTTTCCTTCTGATTTTCAAATGATGAAGAAATTTGCTCTAAATGTCCAATGTGTGACATATATGTCACATTACAGATCTCGGACACTAAGTGTCCAATTTTTTTTTAAAAATCCAGAAATGTGTTCCATGTGGTCCATTTGGTCTGTTTTATATCCCACACAATTTTCCTTCAAGTAGAAATGGGTCCGGGTTCTTATGGGTTAAGTGGTATTATTTTAGGGGTTTACTAATTTTATTTTTTTAAAATAATGTACTGAAATTTTAATGTGCCTTTTATGCAAACTAATCCCCGAAAATAGTCTTGTGATAATATAAAATCAAATTATTAAAGAGTGCCGTTAGAATGAGTCGTTACAACGAGAGTTTACTGAATTTGACTATATAGGTGTTGTTACGTTATGGAGTGTTATTGATGATGTTGATCTCTCCGGAACTGCCTTGTGTCTTTGGAACTGGTATGGTGTGCTGAAAAGAATACTCACTGGCTCGCCAAGAGAAGAAACGAAGCCAGGTTATCAAAAATAATATATAATTCTTTTTTCGGACTGAGACGTGCTGTCTCAGTCCGAAATCGGGTAATTTTGTATTTAAGCCAATAGAGAGGGCAGCCTCTAAATCCTGAGACTAATTACTACATTGGCTAGTTACGGTGGCAATCGGAGTTTTCCTGTTTCCGGATCAGAACCTCGTCTCAAATCTTAGGTGTTCTGATATCTATACTAGAGTCCTGACTCATTTTATAATGAATATCTCTTTGTTCGTTTTTGGGGTTTCAACATTCCTATCTACATACATTATTCAATCATAAATTAATTCTTTGTTTTGTTTAAGCGTTATTACCCATTGTGAGACGTTTGATTAATTTTATTTCACTTTTCTTTTTTACCAATCCCACATAAACTTTTTGATTATCTTTTTCCGTGTCCGGCAAACCTAAACGAAAATTAAAAACAAAAGTTTGATTATGTCGTCAAACATTTTATTAACCTTTCATAAAAGAATGTGTGCACACCTACATTTTTAATCGTAAATTATCGCCAACGTCAGCTCTCTGCATATTTAACCTTTATCAAAATACCTTTTTACCTTACCTGTCAGCCAATTTCCCTCTTAATGTCTTTCATTTTGGTCTGTGAACGAAAATGTCGCAGCGCAAGGGAGATAACTATGTATCCTTCACCCGCCCGTCCCTTTCTAGATTCATTTTAGGCGGAGAGCGCATTGCATTTTATTACATTATTTCAACTAAATTATCTATCTATCTATCTATCTATCTATCTATCTATCTATCTATCTATCTATCTAGCTATCCATTTATCGAGCTGTCTATCTTATTTATCTTTCCAACTATTTATCTGTCTTTCTATCTATCTATCTATTTATTTATCTATCTATTATTCTGCATCTTCCTATAGCACATATTAGTACAGTTTAAGAAAATGTCAAGGTTCAAATGCTTACCGCTCGGTCAAGTATGATTCCAACTGAGTAGGTGTCCATTTGTTGTTTGGCATTTAAGGAGGAGGAAAACTCTTGATAGCCTCCCAAGGAGTCATTACTTGACTGAATGTTGTTGTAGGCGACACCGGAGAGCACGGAATTCGGGAAAGAATGATCGTGAATCCCACTCGATGTGATGGAATTGTCTCGGGAAGACTCGTCGCTATAGGCATCACTGATGACACGGGTAACGTTTCGATGATACTGGCCATAATCACTGTGCATGGAAGAGTTTAATGCTTCTCGATGATCGGTAGTGTAGTGATTTACTTGCTGAAGAAAGAATATAATCTCAGTTATAAAAGGACCAATAGAGTATAAAGAACGAAATTAGGGAAAGTCAGAAACTGCAAAATGACTGAGAAAAACACAAATGAGGGATGAGTAAAATTAAATAAATAACACCCAATTATGAGAAGGAAAACATCGATAGAGAATGTAGTGGAGAATTTAGGCAGCAAACTCAGGAAATGGCTGTGCAAAGGATACCTTAAATTCACAATAGAATCACTGGTGCTAGCTGCTTAAAATAAGTGTGGTAGAACTAATTAGACCAAGGCAAAAAAAGGACATTAGAAAACAGCAAAAGTCAGTTATATTGCGAGAGAAACAAAGCGTTGGTGCACAGCTACACATATAATAATTAGCATGTGCAGATGTCTTCTGTCATGGTAAGGAACGCAGCTGACGTAGTAAAATGGAATTTTCTTTTCTGATGACGTAATAAAAATGCTGAATTTGAAGAATAATAAAAAAAATATAAAAAGTAATATGAACAAAAAACAAGAAGAAATCCGTTTGTCTACAGCAGAACGCTGTTCTCCAAGCTCACTGCAATGCGAATCTCCATCTACGTATATATAAAATGCAATGCATGTCTGGTTAAATACGACGGACAAGGAACATCTTGTTAATTTTTTATTACAATTTTCTTGTTTCCGTACAAGAGAACGTATGTTTGGATCAATGGAGTGGAGTAGTTGTCCAAAAGTGTTATCATACCGAGCGCTTTCGGCTAAACAATTAGCCATTTTCGAGGTCTTTGACAATTCCTCAATTATTTAATCACCGTGTAGTTGGTTTAGCCATTAATCTTGGAAGCCTTAGTCATTAAAAAGAGGAATTCAACACTGAATAAAATCTTCTTTGGTCAGGGTTAGGGAGTTTTGAATGTATTTTGCAATTGAAACCGCTCCCAACTTAGAATTTCATTTCCCCACCACTCAAAACATCACATGAACACACTAATGGCTAAACCAAATACACAGTGATTAGATAATTGAGGAATTGTCAAAGACCTCGAAAATGGCTAATTGTCTAGCCGAAAGCGCTCGGTATGATAACACATTTGGCCAACTACTACACTCCATGGAACCAAACATACGTTCTCTTGTACGTCGTATTTAACCAGACATGAATAAATGAAACTTGCTGCACAAATATACATTACAAAATGCAATGTGTATCCATATTTCACAAAAGCCGTCATTTTTTTTATTGCACGGGTAAACTAGTTATTGAGAAATGTACGGATTAATACAAACATTGGCACGATTGATTGGAGAAAATGAATTACTGGGAACTGTGCAAAAAAAACTTGGATTTTATCATACAAACAAATAGTATGAGCACAAACCAGAAGCTGTCTTGACGAATATGACAACTGAGATACTACTAATAAGAACATCTCAGTTAATAGACGTAGCAGTCTGATAAAGGAACGGAGAAATTGCAAGGTCTCGTCTGGAAGCTCAAGAAACTGCGAGATATGAAATTCACAATTATATTATTAGATCACTGTGGACGAAACTGATTTGATAGAACTGGAATGAAAATAGATCCCAAGCAAAGTGGAAATCATAGAAAGCCAGTAGATGACAGTATTTTCTGTCACTTGGCTTTTTGAGAGATCTGTTCAGCACTGCTACTAACATTAATAATAATAATACATTATATTTTATTGTATTAATATACAAAACCATGCTTGTATGAAAGAATACAGAATGCAATTATGTAAGGGTAAGATTTGTGCAATCAGACAAGACAGTGTGATCAAAGGAAAGCAAAAGAAAACTTCGTCTTTGATATAACCTGTTCGTTTGTTGTCATTGAATTCATTCCGGGTGGGTTATCGAAAATGAAATGATCTAAATTGAAATATAACCAATGAAGTGCATGAAGTAACGGCTATACTTCAATAAGTAAGGGTTTGATCTTAATCACAAAGACAGGCCAATAAGCACTTGGGTGAACTGTTAGATTTGCGTCGTACATATAGTGAGATCGAAGACAGTTATTCTGTGCGTTATTTATTAACTTAGTCTACGACGAAGGTTGTAGGCTTACAATGAGCAATGGGAAAATAGACAGAAAGAGTTCTTTACACGTACAAGAAGAATATTTGCTTATACGCAGGGCCGGTGCTACCATTAGGCCAACTAAGGCAGACGCTTAGGGCGCAGACCTAAGAGGGGCTCAGTACTGACCTTCCAGGAGAAAAATGAAAAAGATCAATCAACCGGGAGCGCAGATTTTAACTCTCGCATAAGGTGCATAAAACCCTGGCGTAAAGTCTTGCCTTAGGGTGTAAGAGACCATCGCAGCGGCCCTTCCTATGCGTGCTTATACTCTCATAAAGAGGGATTTAAAATCTATTCAAAATTCTATTTGCATATTTTCCAGATACACCCCTAAGTCCTCCCACACAAGACATTTCCAGAAATAAATAAAACAAAATAAGCCAAAATTAATAAGGTGAGGCAAAAGTAATTGTAATTTTTACATGATTTACAGCGAAACAGCGGCCAAAATCCAAACTTTATCTACGACGCAAAAAAGAAGATATTTAAAATAATTGATGTGCCAGCAAATGGCTTAAATGCGGGGGAAATATTATCGTATAGAAATTCAAAAGGATAAAGATATGAAAGGGAAGATTAAGTAATTCTGTGCAAGAAAAATAGCAAAACCGTTCAAGTAAATGTTATACAAATCAAGAGCAGTTGAATTCAGATAAATGGATAAATGCACCAGAATATTGAGTTTTTAATTAACGGAATGAGTCCTTCGAACTGATGTAATCATTTATATAACATTAAAAAACGAATAACTGAAGAGTGTATAAAAATGAATAAAAATAGCAATGGTGTCATAAAGGATTTACCTTTTCTTTAAGCAAGGAAAAAATGTAGCCAATAGACTAAACCAATTTTGGCATGAGCTCAAATTCAAGATGCATCCATTAAGAAACAAACTCAAAATCAATAATTTTTGCGACCAGCGAATACTCTTAATTTTGTCAATATCAAGTTCTAATGGGGTGGCTCAGTTCCATTTTATTTGCCCGGTGGGTTAGACGTTGATTAAATTTATCTTGGTGAAGATAAACAGAGCAGTTTGTAAGATTTATAAAATAACAGTCGCTAATAATCTCAGATGTCGAAATACGGTACTAAAGTTAAGCAACCGACATCATGAAGTAAGGAAGTTGGTAATAACAGACATTTTCAAAGGATAGAAGGAAAGATATCCACGAGCTAGCATTACTTTCTTGAGTAAATCGTAGGTTTATATAAAGATATATCTACTCTAATAATGAACAGTGTGATTTTTTTGGTTCGCTGGTCGTAACACTGGACTCTTCCACTGGGGGTGGGCTTTAAAGTTTTGCTGAAGAAAATATTTCCAACCCACCGTTTAAAAACTATGCACTCTTCCCGTTAACGAATTCAGTATTTTTAAAAAATCTTTTTAAAAAACATCCAAATGTATCAGTGAAAACATCCAAATGTATCAGTGAAAACATCCAAATGCATCAGTGAGTTTCTTTCACTGGGATTAACGAGTAGATCATATGAAAAACAAAATGGTTCAGGACACACGACGTATAGCAATGATCAGCAAGCTAAAACTGCTGGCCGTTATTAGTGGGTTCGATCCTCATTGGAAATCCTGCTATAAAACCTCTATGTTAATAAATAATACGAAAAGAAAATTATTCTGGTCGCACGTCGTAAAGCAATGATCAGCAAGCTGGCAGTTGTTAGTGAGTTCGATCCTCGTTAGATCTCCCAGTATATATGGTCTGATAACAACTCATGCTAAGTTAATATATCTTCTACTCTAATAATGAACAGTGTGATTTTCTTGGATCGCGTGGTCGTAACACTGAACTCTTTCACTGGGAGCGGGGGGTAACATTTTGCTGAAGAAAATACTTCCAACCCACCGTTTCAAATGATGATGGTGCACTCCTCCCGGTAAACGAATTCAGTATTTTTTTCTAAAAAGAAAAAGAAAGAAAATCTGAATTTTTCCCACTGGGATTAACGACTAGATCATATGGAGAAAAACAAATGAATATGTTGCCGTCCAAAAATAAGTACACCCCCACGAGAAAATATTTTTGGCAACCGAGTTTCAATGCTATAGAGTTTGGTCATAAATAATACCTGATAATATCCGTTTTGATTGTATAATGTTCCACCAGAAATAATGAAATGCTGCTATGTTTGGTTTAGAAGAAAATTGATTTTCTATTAAAAAACGTGGTAGGGGTGTACTCATTTATGGGCGACACTGTAAGTTTAATTTATTCCCTGCACAAGAAATACAGGGAATTAGGCACAAAGGCCGAACAGGGGGGAAATGGTGAATAGGCAATGGCCATTCACCTGACTCCTAGCTAGTTTCTTTCGTGACCCATTCATTCGTTACAAATTTCCTTTCACCACAAGAATTCATTCGTCTCTTTTCAATTCTATCATTCATCAAAATACCGCAATTACTCTGTGGGCCTATTTAAAAGAGAAATCCCCATGAATTGCATGAAAATGATGATGGGGATGGGGAAAAAAAGATTCCCAAAAGAAACTAAACAAAATCAACGACGGGTTAGTATGGGTCGTCCCCCCTACCCGTTCTTGTTTGAAGAACGGCCGCTGTGGGCGACACTGTAAGTAAACGTGTTGTATGGGATTTCCAGTTGAGTTGTACTTAGCAACCGCATTGATTGCCGATATCAACTGGTGCACAACATCAGATCAGATCTCAAGAGATGTTTTTGTTTTACTTTCAGACATTAGTATTCTTAAGTTTCCCTCTATTTTCTTCAGATCTCTTTTAACAATCCTTGGCTTCCGCTGTCAAACATTGCCCGACGGATTTACATAGAATCTTGTAAAACTGGCTGATTTAAGACACCCATGTTTATTTTTGACAATAGTTATTTAGAAAAGCTTCAACAGTAAATTAACCGTCTTTACAACTTGTGTTCAATCCTGTTTTGGATTCTCTCGATAACCCTGTCATCTTGTACTTGCCTTGCAAACATCTGTTTACATGTCTTTGTAAAATAACTTATTTTAACCCTTTTAGACCTATGGCCTTTTTGAGCATATAGCAAAAAACACTACCGTCAACCAAAACTGTCACCAAAGATTTCTTCAGTTTTTAAGCTGGTCCGGCTGGCCCTTTTAGGTCGATATATCGCCCGTGTAGTGTTTTTGGCTACGTTATCGAGTCAGATATATTGGCCTGGCAGTGCTATAAGGGTTAAATTTAGCGTTTCAAGGTTATAATAGAACTGAAAACAAAAATGTAATTAAACTCTTATAGTAAATCTGAGTTTGAGTGGTATTTTAACAACGTAATCATTTAGCTGAGTATTTTAAACGTTGGAATACATGTTACATTAAACATTCTCTTAAAACCCGTAATGTATGCCTGATAAATTTCAAATTCATTCATTTGTTTCTTTGGTTTATTATTTAAGTTTTAATGAACTTGCAGCGATGTTTTGGTTACGATATCATTTTGGTCTCACCTTGGTCTGGTTATACTCGACGAACCGACTACTCCTGGCAGTGTTCATTTTCACGTACTGCGACAAGTAAGCCATGGTGCCAAAGTGGGTGGTTTTCTCTTTGGCAATTTCCGCAGCCGACACCGTCTGTCGGATTCCAAGTCCTTCAGTGGCGTTGAGTGCTGGAAAAAACAGTGAAAATAGATTAAGAAAAATGTAAATCACTTTTTGAATTGTTATTTTCATTAAGTTCTGCCTTTACGTAATTAGCATCTAAACATATAAATACCATTGTCACTTTTTGTACAGATGTCTGTTCGCCAGTCACGCTATGACAAACCGAATGTGACATACACATGAGCTACCGCTACAGCGATGAAAGGAACAAGGATTTCAAGCCTGAAGTATTGTCAGCCAGTCAGTTTGGGTAGGGGGAAGCGGATACGAAAGCAGCGAAAGTCGCTAGACAGACAGCCTAATTTTTGAAATACAAAAACGTCACCAGAAATCGTAGATCACTTTGACAAGCAAATTACGGATGGATTGAAAAAGCAGACAATGGCTACAATTACAAAATTTGTATCAATTTAATATTTAATATTTGTTACCGTATTTACTCGAATAATATGCGACCCCCATATTTTGTAGCTAAAAATCACTAATATATGTTATACTTTTATCGCTGCAAATTTTAGAACACATAAAACACAAAAACTAAAACACAAACACTAAAACTGACATGGTATCTGCTTTTGCTCAATAACTTTTGGTTTGAATTTACCTAAAGATCCAAATTCTGTATATTTGTCGGTTTGTTACCATAATACAGCAAAAGTGTTACCCGTCATTTTTGACGGGTTCTATGCTAGTCTTATTATAATTCACCAAGTCTGTCCGTCCGTCCGTCCGTCCGCCCGTCCGTTCGTCCGCCTATCTATATATGACAGCCTACCGTAAAACCCACACACCATAAACCCATGAAATTTTCTATGCGTACTAATGTGGTGACGCTGGGGAAAGTTGTTTTATGTAAATTAGTTTTTGAAAATCACCCCCAAAATGTGTTGTTATTGTTGTTGTTGTTTTTGTTTTTTTTGGGGGGGGGGGTCTTTTTGGGAGGGGTGAATTTACAATGTAAAAATTCATGCTAAATTAGACACATTTTTTGTGTCCACTTTTCAGATGAATACATTGACTTCGCTTGACTGCTGCTGAAAAATAGCCTATTCCTATATCGAGTGGGTACTTTGTATCGTTCTTAGAGAGGAGGGGTATTTAGTCTAGTTATATATTACTATAACTAGTCTAAATACACCTCCTCTCTAAGAACGATACAAAGTACCCACTCGATATGCGAATAGGCATTGATTTAACGCACGTCCATAAGCATTTAAACTGATTCTCATAGTCTGTATAATAAGGCAAGCTGGTTCTTTTAGTGATGACCCTGGTAAGAACGTAATTTGCTGTCTGTAGCGCTGACAAAATTTGAATACAGTCGGAAGTTTTCAATAATCACAAAAACGTGCGTGGTTAAGAAAACCAGAGTAATTGGGGATTATTTTATTCATAGCGTTACTGAAATATTACGCTAGAGCGGTTCTTTTAGTTTTGAACTTCAAGAATTAATTATTTAAAAAAGTTCATTCCTACAAAAAATTAAACAGTGTGACCAGAATTTCATCATTTAACTTTGCATCAGAAAAAAAAATGGAAATCAAGAAAAACCCGGACTTTTCTATAAAATGCATATTATTTTAAGTAGGGGAGAGCGGGGCTAGTTGTATACAGGGACAAGTTGATACATTGTCATTAGTTTCAATGCGCTCAGCTTCTCGTCGTGCGCAAGTGTTAATATCGACCATATTGTGAGACGATGGAAACCACATCGGACAACGCTTTCCAAAACTAAAAAGAAAAAACGATTTTGGACATCTAAGAATTTTTTTTATAGATCTTGTAGAACAACAGCTCAATAAAACTCGCTTGATTATCTGAAACGTCTGTCTTAATTTGTGTATAGACTTTGTTTTCCAAGAATTCGATTGTATGTCCTAGATTACGTCGGGAAATATGACAGTAACAATTGACCTCTGAAGCATTGTAACCGTTTAGAAAGACTAGTCAAAGGAAGACGGGACGTGGTAGCAACACTATACTAACTGACACACCTGAGAAGATGAAATTACAAGAGTCCCTGGAAAAAAGAGAAAAACCTTCCATAGGAACCGGGGCATTAAAGAGTTTCAGAATTCTGCCAGAAATGTGAGAAAGAGAAAGGCCACAAAAGATTGTTGATGTCTTGCATGTGGTGAAAACTGGTCAAACTCTGCTCCAGAGGAGAAATATGTGCCGTGTATTAACTGTAAAGATTGGGTCCATGAGGAATGCACAGACTCTTTATGCCACCTTGGTGAACGAGAGAATTTTTGATTTTCTTTTGTTCAATGTTTATGATAAACATTATAAACGTTTCACAGAAGAAATTGTTTTTAATGTTTTTTATCTTGTGAAGCTTCTGAATGGCTGGCAACAACAGTGGAAATTGTAAGTAGCCCTAAGTAAGTAGTCTTCTAAGGAATTCGTTATTTTTTTTACTAGTAACAACTTACCCCTTGCGATGTAACAACATGCCCCATATTTGGGGCAAGTTGTATACCTGAACGATAATTTCTGTTATATCTCGAGAATGAAGCAATGTATCATTTTTCTGTTTGGTGTTTATGAAAATTTATGAAAATAAACATAATGACCTTACAACAGAAATGTATTTAAATTACCTTTTGTTGTTTTTTATGGAGGGAGTAAAAATAGTAAAATCGTAACAACTAGCCCCGCTCTGCACTACAATATATATAGCTAATCACACTCGTGGGTGATTGTAAATCTTTACATGACTGACGACTTAGAGGAGGAGTTTTAGGCCAAGCTTGAACTCGGCTTTTCGCTTCTGATGGTTAAGAAATGAAACATCATCAACTCCGATTATCTGGTCTCCATACACATTTATCTGATAAGCCGAGTGCTGCGAGTTAAACTTCGTATGAGAATGAATATAACTGTTCCAAGATTAAGAGTTGCGTCCTGAATAACCCAGCACTTAATAACAGATAAATGAATAAATAATTATGACCAAGGTAGGCAGAAAAACATGGCACTTTCTATGAGTAAGTGATTATCT
>VCCN01000623.1:1988120-2000490 GCA_006491835.1 Architeuthis dux
TTTTTTCTACTTAACCTCGTATTCTGATCATACCTTTTTGAAAAGTGTTTGTTTACGTGGTCTCATATTCTGATCACATTTTTTAAAAAAGTTTGGGATAAAAAATGAGGGGAAGCATTTTTTTCTCCATGGGGGTCAAAAGTTAGGGGAACCCCCTCCCTCTTTTTAAGGGTCAAAAGTGCGGGGGATCTTATTTCCTCCTCAAGAGTCAAAAGTGAGAGAAAACCTTTTTTCCCCCCTTTTAGGGGTCAAAAGTGGAGTGGGTTACATTTCTCCTTGTATGGATCAAAAGTGAGGGGAAACCTTTGTCCCTTTTTAGGGTTCAAAAGTGAGGGGAACATTTTATCCCTTTTAGTGAAAAATGCTAATTATTGAGTAGTTTTCCATATTTATTTATTTGCAAATAATTATAATATAAATTCGATACAAAGGACACTTCCTTGACATCGAGCTTTTTGACCGGCGAAGGCGGCCTTCAAGCGAGTGTTACTAAAATGAAAAAAACAAAAACCCCGAAAGTTTATAGATAATCTTGGAAGCAGTCTTCACCTGTGCATCAAGGAGTAATCTTACCAGTAATCAAATAAACTTCCGATACTTGCAGATCAGTGAGTGACTGGGAGAAACATTGTGCATTTTAAGACATCGTGTAGAATCCGAATAAATAAATTTTCCGGAAGCGTCTGTCGGTTATTGGTACGGACAGTTGAGAGGCTACCTGCAGTTCCTCGCTTCTTCTAATCCCATCACGAGTTGACTGTCTATTCCTATAAAACAGACATTTGACTGAATACCAAGTTTACAGGCATTTGCATCGACTTTCGTCCGTAATCCAGAAGTGCTTCAGACGTAAGTCTTCGAAGTGTCCAGCCAAGTGGGTACGATGGACAGGGAAGTCGGCATCTTGACCAGTGGGGAAATAAGTGACCGTATGTCACCACAGAAAATACATTCTGAAATGTATAACTCTCTAATTTATCAGTGGCTGAGTATCTCTTGGAGATGTTCTGCTACAGTCGGGAATGTTAGTGTTTTCGATTGTCAGAAAGAGATGTCAGTTTCAGTTGAGATTGATGTCTCCGAGACAGCAAGTTGGTTTGCCGTTTGAACAGACTTTTAAAGCTTCACTTTATACGTTTTTCTAGGGTTGCGGTACCTTCGTCTACATCACCTTAGAAAATATCAGTTTTGTCTAAATCACTTTGGTCTAAAACCACTTTTGTCCTCACAATATCTCCAAAGGTTCTGAATGAATTTCAATGAAACTTTGTCGAAATTCTTCCTTGGCTCATGGTCAACCATTACACCAAATGTCATTGAAATTCATTGAGAACTTTTGGAGATATTATTGGGACAAACATGATTTTAGACCAAAGTGATTTAGACAAAACTGATATTTGCTAATGAAATGTAGACGAAAGTGTTGTACCAGGTTTCTTTTATTGGCTACGGAAGCATTGATGAAATTTTGGGCTGGATCCAAGGATTATTTTTGATTGAGAGGAAAGAAATTCCAGGATCCGTCCCAAAATTTAATAGAAAAATATTTCTCAATCGGAAGAAATCCCTGGATCCGACCATTCGACAAAAGTTCATTGAAATTCATTGAGAACTTTTGGAGATATTGTTGGGACAAAAATGATTTTAGACCAAAGTGATTTAGACAAAACTGATATTTGCTAAAGTGATGTAGACGAAAGTGTTGTACCACGTTTTTTTTATTAACTTCCTTCATTATTCGTAAATGTGCTCAGCTTGAAAATCAGCGCATCAACTTTTTAACATTTCGAGATTTCATGGAAAACAGAAGAAAATATCTTTTGTTTCTACAAATGAAGAATTAAAAGAAACTAGGATAACAAAAATAAACTTCAAAATGGTGATTGTTAGATTCGTTGGTCTGATTTTTATAATATGTTTTACACATCTACGAAACGATCTTGTTCTAATATTCAAATTGTAGAGAAAAATTCACATTTAAGATTATTTAACATTAGTTAAATTAAAATAATATATATGGGTAAATAATTAAATTACTGTTTAGAAAATACTTCAGTCTGATAAATAAGTTGAGTTGGTATTATGGGGAAATAACTCGAAATTCATTTAAATAGAATGAACAGAATAAGTACTTAGAAGCCAACAGATTGACTTATTGGCAAAAAGAAATGTTTGCCTAGCAGATGGGTCCAATTAGACTGAACAGTTTAGCCTCGACGTGATTCATACCGGTGACTATTATTGGTTTCTGTTAGCACATTCAATGTATGAATAGAAACTAAAATATCGGGAAATTGTTCTTTAGAATACCAAGTCTTTGAGACAGGCACACAGATTAGGTTATATATTGACAACATCTCTGAACATCGAAGCGAATTCTACTTTAATGACATTGTGTGTACAAATATACTTGAGGAATCTCTCGTTTTGGGGGTATAAAATCAATCCTCACTTTAGGATTGTGGTTTGATTTTGACTATAGAACTAGCATCTCTCGTGGTTAAGATGACTGACAATGGGACAAAACCCAAGTTTTGGTTTCATGCCAAATGAGAAAGTGAATTCGGTGGCTGCCAGCAGAATTAAGACTCAGTTTTACGATTTGTGCATCGTATAAAATCACACTCTCTCTCTCTCTCTCTCTCTCTCTCTCTCTCTCTCATCATCCTAAGCTACACACGCACAAATACATATACTCACCAGCATTTAATTTAAAAAAGATTTATTTTAATTATCAACGAACTATGAAAAAAGATTGATTTCAAAACATGTACCCTTGTTCTGTTTTAATTCAGTATTTATCTATCTATATATGTTCATCAATCTATTTATCTGTCAGTCTCAGTTCGTTCTTATCTATCTATCTATCTCTCGTGGTTAAGATGACTGACAACAGGCATGTTCTTTGAACGTTCATACAACGTTTGCACAAACATTGGGTGATGACAAGTAGTGTTTGTTTGCAAACGTTCCACAAACAGTTGCAAACAGCCAAATGGCATACGAACAGTAGCGGACAGTGGATGTACAGTTGCTTAATGCTTCTGTCTAAACGTTTATTGAGTGTTTGTACATAAATAAAGCATTTGCAGTTTAGCCACCCTCTCAAATCACAATGAAAACAATCCAAACATTATACATATGGTAGATGTAGTCAAATGGTTGATGGACGTTTGGCTGATGATTGCAAACGGTTGGTTCCGGGTGAATATCTATCTATCTATCTATCTATCTATCTATCTATCGTTAATGTTTGTATTCATGTCAATATAGTTTATAATCACGGTTTGCTAATTTTGGCCAGAGGTTTCTGTTTTCTGATACAACTTTAGATTATCCGGACAGAAATAATTAAGATGTGTAATGCACATGCTCGTACAGGATATTATTTTCATGCGCATACTTCATGTCAATTTTGATTTGGGAAGTTCGTTGAATAAGAACCAGCGTGTAAAAGATGTTACTATTCTGTGTTTTCATACTTGAAAAAGGCCGACAGCAACTGGCAGAAATCACACAACAACAATTAAATGAACTAAAACAGAGCGAGTAATACGAAGATAAAGCGGATTAAAGAGAAGCTTTAAAAGCATTGATGCCACATCGTGTGTGTGTGTGTGTATGTGTGTGTGAATGGAAGAGGTGTGCAGTGGAGAAGGCTGACGTATAGATATGGTGGATATTCAAGCTGAGCAGAGAAAATGGACTCACCCTTCCCATGCCTTTCAGCTACGAATTGATAAGGACAAAATAAGACAAACAAGCCTGACTGTTCCAGAGTCAAACTCAGATCCTACTTCTACTTCCTTGCGTAATTCTACTATAAATATTGAATGTATGTAAGACTTGCCAGTTGTCAGGCTAGAAATCACCTGATCGCGAGTTCAAATCTCGGTAGTGAAATTCTGATTTTATATGTCAGTTTACTCCCCAATGTTTGGTGAGGATTGTTTTTGTTCTTGTTACATAGGAAAGTAAAGTCAACTCCAGTTTTGGATTGGAGTTTGACAAAATGAATAAAATAAATCCCCCAACATAAGCGAAAATCAAAAGGTACAAAAGGCATGGAAAATAGATTATACCAAGGAATACCTGAATACGGACGAAAAACAATGCAAATGAAGAACCACAGATAAATAGTAAAATACATTAAAAAAAAAAAAAAAAGGAAAAAGCAAAGAAATTATCAAAATCACAACTGAAGAAAAAAACCCCGAAATAAACGAATAATGTATGTTTGACAGGCCTTGGCAAGTAAACCCTTCAACGGGTGGCGACGATAAGGCACACGGCGCACTCCACCTTAGAATTCATCGTGCAGTCCTGAAGGCTTTCTACTTACCAAGTCTTACAGCGATGGGAGAGGGGCGAAAACGGTATGTGGCAGATGACACTGGAAGCCACCGTCCCTATCCTGCATGCAAGAGCTTCAGGAATAAGTGGTTGCTTCATGACGAATCTGGAGACAACTGCACCACTCGGCAGCCCCTTGAGTGATCAAGTAGCCCCTATCCAGAGACAGCACTATTTTGGTCCACATTGAGCGGGGCGTAGAAAAGATAGCGTAAAAAGGCTTGTCTCCCCTCTTCCCAGTATGTCCTACTGCAACCAACTGGCATCTTCGAAGAAATCAGACTACACCAAAGATACACAAAGACAAAAGAATCGCCAAACTCGCCAGCTGAAACGTGAGAAGCCATTGTTAGAAACCATCAACCAAAACTGTCACCAAAACTGACAACTTACGTTTTTTCAGTTTTTGAGTTGGTCTGCTTGGCTGGCTATGTATGTATGTTTCAATGCATGCATGTATCACGCATACAGGCCACACCAATGGAGCTTGAAGTCTGAAAATTTAAACATTTACTCCTTATTATGTCTAGAAAAAAACTTTGTTTAACCCCCATCTCCAAATAGGTTTTTAGTAAGGGATTCAATTTGCAACATAGGTTTATGCTAAATTGGTCCCTTAGTTTGTGTCCGGCATCATTCACGCTTGTTTTGTTTTTAATTCAAACCTTTTTAGTAATCATTGCCGAGAGAAGTAACTTATTCATTGATCACCCCTTTTTCCAATTGTTTTAACTGATCGCACACAACAGGGCATGCTACCAAAATACATTGGTCGCATGACAGTTTCTACTGAGTGACTAACCAAACCTGTCTACCAATTTAAGTTCATAGATTATTGAGAAATCCACTATTCGATCTGCACTACTGGTTTGGTATGATTTACATTCTCATTAAAGACAAGCTTGAATAAACGTCTTTAGAATATAATCTTATTCCAAAACAAATGACTGTTCTTTATAAAATGTCCTTTCACGTCATTGTTTGCCAAACTTTTGCTGCAATAAATAAGAAACCATATTTCGATAAAACCGCCTTGTAAAAAAGGGAAAGACAGAGAAAGAAAGTAGTGGAGAGAGAGAGGGGGGGGAGAGTAAGATTGATGGAAATATAGACGAGAAAAAAGAGGGCATTTTTACACCTTCTCTAATAACTTGGTCCAAGTAATGTCTGCCCACTACAATATACTAATAAAATCCACGCCATCCAGATCTTATTAATATTAACGCATTTCTGATGTTTGTGCATTCACGCCCACTCAGATAAGTATGTAGGTTTGACGTCACAAGGTGACCCAACCCTCACGCACACATGCATTTATCTTTCCTCGTAAGCACTTCTGTATTTAGTCATCCAATAACTTCCTCGAACATGGGAACCTTTATGACAACAAACATGTAAAAAGAATTTTAAAAACCTGGAAACAATAGATTCTTTTATTTAGTTAGGCAAATAAAATCCGATTTCCATCATTTCTAAACCCAAATAAAATTACCATTCTCATAATCGCTATCGTGTTTACTTTTTTATAACGTTAATAGAATTATGGAAAAGAGAAATTATCATTGACTTTCAAAAAGCTGATATTATTTGACTAGGAAATGATAAGTTTATTCGATTTTTGGAAACGAAAATGTTGTTACGTTATCCTTTCGCCAAAATTAAATATAATCTCTCAATTTTGCCTTCAAGTCTGTCGATATCTTAAACCTAGAAGAAGCCAACTGCACACTAGGAAAATGTTCATAAATTGATTGTTAAATAATCTATGCTTGATAGCCCCACCAATAGCGAGTTGCTTCTAGAGTTGGTAATCTGTGTTCGAAACTAGGATTATTACCAGGTTTTGAATGCAGAATTTAATGGCAGGCTAATTTTTTCAAGTGACTTCAAATATCTTCTGCTAGACTTCCTTTCAAAGAGTCAACCAATGGCAATTTCTGTCTCCAATTCCAACAACTGGAGTTCCAATCTGGTCAAGGACCAGTTGTTGAAGATTTGTTTTATGGTGAACTCAACTCAATTGAAATTTTGTTTTATGGTAGTTTCTCCCCTATCTTGAAAATTACTGTTACGCAATCTAATTCTTCTAGCAGGGATTTGTGACTCTCAAAGGATTTGATTCTCTAATGATATAAATATCGAAGTCTATACGCATCCGTTTTTCTATCTATCGTATCCTGTTAATTAACATTATTTCTATCAATCTGTGTTTATATTCGTTTCTATATCTACATATGAATTCCAAAACACCCTTACACAAATATGTGGATCTAACTTTATTGGTTTTTCCCATCGAGCAACCTCTCGACCTTTCTTGATTTATGGCAAATTTGAAACCTTTCCAAACTCAATAAAGTTAGTTTATTATTAGATTGTGTTATGAGCAGGATCTTTAATCCTGCAATATCTCTGTTTGGAAGATGAATCAGCGTGAGACATGTTATATAAATCAATTCAGCCTCACAAGATTTTGGTGAATAATCGACTCGACTAGCAAGAATCATGACGCTTTCAGTCTTAATTATCGTAATATCGTTATGGGAGCCTGCAATGGTGCCTTAGCCCAGTGGTAAACATCAATTTACAGTTGGTGTACATTCAAACAACAAATCCTGAAGTTTTGAAAAATTCAGTCCATCTAATACTAAATTGGTTATGATATAAGAATTTAAAGATCTGTTAATAAAAGGAGGAACAATACAGACATGCATTTTGTTATATCTATCTCTGATAATCGTTATGGTTGATAACTTATTGTTATTGAGAAGATGATGTGGAGAAATATAGACACCAAAGATTTCGAGCAACAAATTTTATTCTAATATAATAGCTGGTTCAGCATATTTGTTGTTTGAAAAAAAACATTAGTAACATCTTGCTGCTTGAAAAATTGACCATTGGTAGACATACTGTTTTAGTGCACATCAGGATTAATACGTTTGTTATCGCTTCAAGATGCAATTTTACTTTCATTTCTAAGGAGCTTTATGGTGTAAAGAATTAGACAAAGAAATAATGTCCTCAAACAGAATTACTTATATCAAGGTGGCATTGAATATAATAATTACAGAAATGGATGCCAGCACTTTGTTAACTGTATGGGCCATGCGTCAGTAAATGGTTTCCCCAATTGTATTAATAAGATCTTAATATAATTTGGAGATCAGGGAACATAATTCTCGGCGTATAATGTTTAATGTTTAATGTTTAATTGCTTCCTCTTTTAGGCGTTTAGTCTGATATGATTGAAGATTTATGTACAGGGTTGGAGTTGAATGTTACTCATATGGACGAATTACTATCTGAGATCATATATTTTAATCCAATTATTTCACCATTTAATCTCAGTACGATTAACACTTTCGTGTGAACTGTAATGTGAATTTAAGCCTAGCAACAGATAGACGCTAAAATGAGAGATCACGTGCGAACACGTTAGATCAAAAAGACAGTCAAGCAGACACAGTGGTGGTTGGCAGACAAAATGGTGACGAGTAAAACGGTTTTACTTCCAACTTCGCAATATCTTTAGTACTCGCAATGAATTATTACACACGAATATCTATTTCGATGTTCTGGTATCGTTAAAACTACTCTAGAATGATAAATCTATCAATTTATAATGTGTGATGGGGAAGTGTGAGCAACTGAAATTTCCCATTAAGATAATGAAAGCTAAATTGAGTAAAAAGAAGTCCCCTATGTGAAACTGAAATACAATACCTTCCAGGGCTTAATATAAATCGGTCCGCAAAACTTATCGTTTAATAACTATTTCGTAAATCATGTTTCCAAGATGATTGGCTCAAGCTCAAGTCTGGAAAATTTCACAATTAGTTTGTTCAAAAACAGTTCATAGAATTTTAATCAAGAAGAAACCGTTTCCTTCATATACTCTTTATTCATATCACACGCATTTTACAATGCTAGGCTAGTTTTGAACGTACTGGAACATCAGACAACGGAGATTCATTGCTAAAAGCATATCTGAAAAAATCCGATATTTAAAATAATGATAGAAGAAATAATATCTTGTTTTGATTAAACTTTTTACCTAACATATCTTACTCTTCAAATGGTTCTTCGGACAATTGAACTCCTCCTTGTTATTTGTGTTGTAAACAGGACGTAACAAGAAGGAGTTCAATCGTCCGAAGAACCATTTGAATATTAATGACCCTTCTCAAAACTATAGAAAACATCTTACTCTTGTTTCGATTGTGAAGGATGATTACCTTGTAATGTAAACGGAGATAGACAGTCTTTTGTCAACTTTAAAATGGCTTGCTTTTACCTCTAAAATTCGCCTCACGTCTTCGCATCCAGGAATGTCCTTGTGGCATTTATTTATTCTTTATTGAATGCCTCTTCTGTTTTTGATACCAGGTTACAATTCTGCTGCCTTCAACATTTGGAAGATCTAACTTCAAATCAAAATCCAATGTCAATATTCTTCTCGTCCCTATTTAAGATTTTTTACTGGCTATGTAATTTCTGTCAGACGCTTCGTTGTAGAATGAATTAACAAACACTCTACTTTGGTGAAACAGTGGTAAAGATCCTCGCCAATGTGATTTGTGTGATAATGTTAGCGTTACAATGCAAAGCAACATAAACCTTTTAAACAGTAAAAGTAGTCATAAAGGTTGAGTTTCTTATCAAATACTGCTACAACAATTTTCTGTTGTTAGTAAGACGGGAGCTCTTTTGTTTCTAAATGCCTTAATGTATTAAGCATTAATATCCGTCGATTGAATTATACACTTTGAAAATAAATGTCCAATGCACAAACTTACTGAGTTTCACCACAGAAACAGATTCTGATAATCCTATCAGAAATGATGGTCATCTCTTTAAAAATCAGAAAGACATGAAGAAAACAATTGTGCATAGATTGTTAATGTACATGGCAATTGAAAATATAAAACAAAATTTGTCAATATTTATAGCCATTACCTTTAACAGATATAGAACACATTTATTTAATCGTCGCGTCATCATCATCACCATCACCATCACCATGAGTCGCGATGTCCAACGGTTGTCTGACATTCTTGCAACATGGCCCTGATGAATACACCCCTTCCACACACACACACACACACACGTGTGTATATATGTATGTATGTATGTATGTATGTATGTATACATGTTTGTATGTAATCAATTGTTGGATAAATTTATATCCGGCAGAATATGAGAATTTTATGAGAGCTTCGTTAGCTAAATCGGTTGAGCAGAACCTGCGTATAAGGTTGCTTTCAGGGTGGATGCGGGTTCGATCCCCGCACGGAGCTCGTTTCTTTATTCACATTTACGCCGCTCGTTTAGCAGTCGTTCACGCCGGCTCCTGGCAAATATAGGTTCTCAACTAATAAAATGTCTTTATAATTATCACATGTATGTATGTATTGCTAATTTGATCAGTAAGCTTTTACAAGAATAGTTATATTATTATATTGGTTATTCTAAGAGTATTTAAGAAATAATAGTTACCGCAGGTAATTCGTTTCAGCGAACATGTTATTTTGGGATTTGTTTGGCTCAGTCAAAGCCATTTGCATCCTCTTCCTAGTTTTTCCCTCCTGTCATTTATTTCTAAATTCTCCGGCTTTTACTTTTTGTTCTTTTTTCTCATGAACTCCATATGATCAAAGATAAATCTAAAATGGCCTCTGTTTCCTTTCACGCTAGTGAGACCATTAATGCGCATTTATTCAAAGGAGACTTTTGAAAACTGACAACGACTAGTTTCCGACCTCTAGCTATATCTTTTCAGACACCATCTGTCTTATATTTCATTGGTTCTTGCCGCAAGACGTCTGGAAATATTTATCACATTTTGGAATGGAGAAAGTAACTGAATGTAGCCTATTGTAAAGGCGATCACTCATCTGTTTTATCCTAAAAATAGAATTGATGATTGAGCTATACTTTTGGGTAAATTATTTTATCATTTATATCTGTTTATTTATCTATCTGTGTAGAAAATGATTTATAATTAGATCCTATGGATAATTGTTGCACTATGTTAACTTTGGTATAATGCTGCATTCATGCAGCATCCAATGTTAATGAAACTCACAAGCAATGGCTTGCGAGAAGAGCAGACGCTTTACTTAAAAGGTATATGTACCGTGTCGCCCATAAAAGAGTACCCCTTACCACTTCTTTATAGGGAGTTCATTTTCTTTTAAATCAAACATAGAAGGCATTTATTATTTCTAGTGGAACATTACACAATCAAGAACACATGGATAACCTAAACCCAGCAATAAACCAGTGTTGTAGGTACCGGTGATTAATAGATAGATATAGATACCTAGCTAGCTAGATAGATATAGATTGTCAAGGATCTATCTATCACTATCAATGCTGACATATATATGTATGTACAGTATCGCCCATAAATAAGTACTCCCCTACCACAATGTTATAGACAGGTAATTTTCTTCTAAACCAAATATAGCAGGATTTTATTATTTCTAGTGGAATATTACACACTCAAAACGGATATTATCAGGTATTATTCATGACTAAACTCTACAGCATTGAAACTCTGTTACCAAAAATATGAATATGTCCAAAAATGAGTACAACCCTTACGAAAAGATATTTCAGGAAACAAAATTTCAATGCTGTAGAGTTTGGTCATAAATAATACCTGATAATATCCGTTTCGATTGTGTAATGTTCCACTAGAAATAATAAAATCCTGCTATATTTGGTCTATAAAAAAAAGTCGTATGGGTTTACTCATTTATGGGCGATACTGTAGATATACAATGAATTAGATATGCATTATAAAAGATATCATAAAATGCGTCTTGCGTGTATTTACAAGTGTTGGGGATTAATACAACAACGTTTACTTTGAAGCAAAACCATAAAAATAACGTCCTCCCCAAATATAAACCAGCGCCCCTGTAATGACTGCAGACATGCACAGATTCTCATCAGCTCATGCTGTAGAGTCGAAAGAATTGATTTCCAATGAGACTGACAAATCCGAGAAGCCATCCCCTGTGAGCAAGGACCCTCAACAATTGTATTATCCGTTGAGATTGCAGCAATTGTTAACGTACGTATACATTGAAATACCAATTAATTTCAGTGCATATGTTCAATAGTATTTCCATTCGTTCCTTCCCCCAAATTTGGAAGCAAAGATTATTTCGGGTTGAATAACCAGGCCTCTCTGTGCACACGTTTGTTTATCTACGTCTCTGTCTGCAGTTTTTCTACATGTTTTTATGTATATTTCATTTCGGTATGCGGTTGCATGTGTTGATTGGTTTATCTATATTTTTGTATATGCTTGTTGACGCCTCTTTTTTCCAAATGCTTCTATATGGTTTTACCATACACACACACATATATATATATATTGTTTATAATAGGATAAGGGTTATCTGACATAACGATGCTAGGAAAATACAATGTGGAGACTCAGAATAATTTGCAAAGAATTATTTATTACCTTAACATGTTTCAGCCGAGATGTCTCCTTACCACCATCAATCTACAGTCACTTTCCCTACTATATCTTATACAACAACCGCTCTTGATATACACCATATTCTAATCAACATATTATATTCTAGCATAGAATATCCACACATCTACCCTAACACATTCCCCAGAACACACACGCATACACTCACACAAAGCAGGCCATTGACGAAACCACTACCAGAGTATGGAAATATACACTCAAAGCAGCATCCCATATATTTTCAATGTCTGTTCCACTGATTTCGGCCACACCCCCTCTTATTAGTATCAGTCAAAAGCTCAACATTTAAACAATATTGCTAACTCAAAAACTAAATGTTTATATATATTACAAACTACAGCTAATATTGAAAAACCAACCTAATTCTAATCTACATATTTAACCCACCCATCACTCCTACATACACATTCTCCAGAACACACACACAAACAGCCCCCACCCCAACACACAAACTGTTGGTAGTCTCCAAAACCAGAGGTCAACCGAAGTCCACTGCTATCC
>VCCN01000623.1:2018837-2029396 GCA_006491835.1 Architeuthis dux
AAGAATATAGATTAAAATCCACCCATTAAGGGATAGAAAAAATCATAACGCAACATCTCTTACGGTAAAAGATTCAAACCCAGAAAACCACAGTAAATTAAGGGATACAAAGTATTAACCATAGATACAGCAAAAGGTGTAGTACTACCACCACTAATAGATTGAGGCCGTTAGGAGTAGAAAGGGAAGGAAGCGTACATCCCCACCACATGAATTCGGACCAAAACGAAAGGACAATGTTGAGGCATTGTTTCAAACCCCGACCTGAAAAATTAATACCATTCAGCTTGACCGAATAAGAGTGTACGCCCCCGCCACCACAAACTGGTCAAAGGCAGTGAGAAAGTGGGAAATGGATAGAGAACCAAAACATATCAGCAGCGGCATTGTATAGTAGCATTTGGCCCTGATGAAATGAGCGTGCGTACACGTCTCACGAAATATATGTATTGGCAAACTTGATTTCGTTTTTCTTTTTTTATTATTTATTTTATATATTTATATTTTAGTATGCTGTACCTAATCTGGCACAAAGCTACAGTAGCTGTAATGGCTGGACTCACTGGCAACGTCTTTTGCAAACATTACACCGCCACAGAGGTTTTATGAACCAGAAAATGAATGCATAGATTAAAACTTGAAAATGTACAGGTTTCTAAGATTCCTTGTCAAAACATGATAGTAAGTGTAACAGATAAAAGTTCTTACTGAGACTTCGTCAAACAAACTCTCACTCAAAACTAAAATGAACTCAATGTTGATCATAGGCTTACAAGCCTAATTCGGTCACTCAGTCACAATTGAAACCGTCATGCGACCAACGTATTTTAGCATCGTGCCGTGTTGGGGGTGATCAATTAAAAAAAATTAAAAACGGAATGAACAATGAAAAAGATACTTCTCTCGCCCTTTGTTGGGTGGTGACCACTAAAAAAGTCCTAATTTTCAAAAAGCAAGCGTGAATGCAGCCGGACACAAACCAATTTAGCATACAATTAGATTGCAAATTGAAAAAAAAAGAAAAAAAACTTATGTTGACAGCTTCTATTGTAGTTTCTCCTGTATTATTATCATTATTGTTATTGTTGTTGTTTTACAATCTGTTTTTATATCTAATATATAACAATCAGTTTATCTTGATTGTGTTTTGTTTTTGTTCTTGCAGATATAATAGAAATGTTGCCAAACTTCAGGACAAAGTCAGGAGTTGACTGTTCAGCAAGAACAACCCTCACCAAAATTTAGGGTGTAAAGCGATATGTAAAATCCACGTTCCACTAGCGTGATTTGAACTCCCGACCTATTGATCGCTAGCATCGTACGTTACTGACTGAGCTAGATTGACAAGTCGTACATATTAATGAACATTTTTGATACAGATACGCATGTGCTTATTTCCTTCTAATAAATAAATATAGAAAAAAAAATTATTTTTATATATTATTTATATATACAATACAAAAGTTGCAATAATCATCTTCAGTCGGAATCTAAGTAGGAGTGGAGTTTGACCCTGTAGCAGCCAGTCTTGTTACATTTATTTTCGTCATAATCATTAAATCTAGGTTGAGACAGCCCGTTCGTTGCGTATTCACTGGAAACACAAATGCAACCAACTCACTATCTTTCAAAAACACTGCACTCTGATAACCTTGATTCAATTAGAAGCGGTTCAAGCAATTATGCACCACGCTTTCAAAATACCTCTTTTTTTCTCTCTTGCATAACAACATCAACTGAACAATATGATGAGGTGGCCATCATCCGTTATGCCTCAACCCTACCGCCACCCTATTATTTAAGACACACTTTATCGATTCGGCGCGTGTCAAGTCTGAATGATCGAGAGTAAATGAACACTCGTCATCAACACCATGAGCGCAGTGTTGCCAATTTAGCGGGTTTCGCGCTAGATTTAACGCGTTTCTTGTTTTTGCAGAGCAAATAGCGCTAAATTAGCGCGTTTTCGCCTAAATCACGTTAGCCGTTTTTAGGCCATTTTCTGGCTATCTTTGACCATTTTTAGCGTCTTTTTGGTGGTTTTGGGCCATTAAAAAACAATTAGCGCTTTTTGGCAGTCAAACTAGCGCTAAAATATGTTTTGCGTTGGCAACACTGCATGAGCGTATGCGAACTCTTTGGTTACGGGGAATAAAAAGGCTTGATTTGCAGAAAATTTACACGGTTTTTACCCGAATTACACGGATTTCCCCCAAATTTTACACTGTTTTTACACTGTTTTTACACTGTTTTGCTCTGATTTTCGAGGGAGAGTTCGGTTAACAAGAACTTTTACTTTTATCTGTTACTCTTACTATCATGTTTTGACAAGGAATCTTAGAAAATAGTTAAAGATTGCATTGACCCTTACAAAAGAAAATCAATTGCCGCTCTGCACAAAATCTACGCAGTTCAATGGAAAGATATCATTTAGGCCTTTAATTCTTCTGTCTGTCAATTAGATACCGTGTGTTTATATATCCAATATAGACGAATGTTCTTAATTTTCCAGATATGATCTTATTCAATTGTGCTTTCTGACCGTCTCCATGAAGATAAATCAACGATCTATCTATCTATCTATCTATCTATCTATCTATCTATCTATCTATCTATCTATCTATCTATCAATCAATCCGTGCACCTGTGTGTGTGTGTGTGTGTTCACATCTTTCTATCTTAATCTGTCCATCTCTTTCTCACTCTCTTTGACTATATATTGTAGTTGATGTGTTCGTGTAAGTTGTTTAAAGTTTGTAACTATAATAGGCCTTCCTTTGGTTTGGTCCACATTAAAAAAAAACAATCATCTAAAAAGCGTTTCCATGATTTTTTGAAATTTTCCGAAAATCCTATCTCAAATTGTTCAGATATTTTGGTGTATAATTTGTCTACTAAATATCCAATTGTTAATGTAGCCTAGGTGATGACGACTTTGGTTCCCATTGCTGTTCCTCTAGTTTGTCGAAAAAAAGTTGTTATTGAATTGAAAGGCGTTGTTTTCCATAATAAATTTCATAGATTCGAGTATAAATTCACTGTTGAATCTATTTGGGATCTCATTGGGATATTTTTCCATCCAGAATTACAGTGCTTCTAATCTTAGTTCGTGGCTTTTATTTGAATATAATGATTCTACATCAAAGGAAACCAAAAGGTATTGTCATTTGTTGTTTTAGGTATTTTGCGTAAAGAATCTGTTGTGTCTTTTAGAAAGCTAGATACGTGTTTAGTTAGTGGTTTCAATAAAATGATTACTAAGTCTGCTGGTCTAAACATAACGGACCTGCTATTATTGGTCGTAATTTTAAATCTTTGACTTTGGGTATATTAACATCTGATGTAGTTGATTTTTCACATGCTCTTTAGAAGGTCGTGGAATTGACCTTCTTTTACCTCAAAATGTGTGAGCTATTCATATTCTTTTTTCTAAGACATTTCTTATGTTTCTCTATGTGTCTATTGTAGAGTATCTGATTAGTCGGCAAAAGTGATGTTCGTCAAACAGGTTGTCTCACAATCGTCTGCAGGACGAAACTTCTGTCGACTGCGACACGTCGTTCGCCGAAAAGACCGAGAACCAACCAGGCAATATTGATGTTGCATGATTATTTTCAACACTGGTAGGCCAATTTCATGGATATTGAGACTGTTAAAATATTAACAGTTACTGAATATTGTAGGGAAAGTAAGGGAATAATTGGACCTGACAAGTTGCTTTGCATTGTTTAAAAAAATGAAAAGAAAAACAATTCCAGACAAAAGATAGAGAGAGAGAGAGAGAGAGGGGAGAGAGGGAGAGGGAGAAAGGGAGATAGAGGCTGGGAACAGAAAAGAAGAAAGAAAAGAGACAGGTCTGCTTAGTCACTCAATAGAAACCATCATGTTACCAACATATTTTGACAGCATGCCGTGTTGGGGGTGATCAATTAAAAAAGTGGTGATGAATGAATAAGTTACTTTAAAAAAACACGCGAACGCAAACTAGGGATCAATTTAGCATAAACTTACATTATAAATTGAACCCCCTACTAAAAACCTATTTAGGGGTGAAAACGTTTTTTCTAGACATAATGAAGAGTAAATGTTGAAAACTTCAGTCCTCTAGCCCTATTGGTGCGGTGTGTACGCATGATACAAACATAGCCATCCAGCCAGCTAGACCGACTTGAAAACTGAAGAAGCCTCTGTTGACAGTTTTGGTGACAGTTACGGTTGACGGTTTCTAATTAATAAAATGAACGAAAAGAAAGGTTAATTAGAGAAGGAAGGTAGAAAGGAAGGCAAACAATATTAGAAACCATCAACTAAAACTCTCAACATCAACATAGGTTTCTTCAGTTTTTAAGTTGTTCTGGCTGGCTGGCTATGTATCTATCACGCGTACAGACCGCACCTATGGAGCTAGAGGGGTGGAACTTTTCAACATTTATTCCTTATTATGTCTAGAAAAAACGTTTTCTTTTTAAATTCCCCCCTAAATAGGTTTTTAGTGGGGGATTCAATTTACGATGTAAGTTTATGCTGAATTGATCACTTGGTGTGTGTCCGGCAGCATTCTTGCTTGTTTTTTGAAAATTTAGATTTTTTTTTACTGATCACTTCCCAACAAAAGGCGAGAGAAGTAACTTATGGTTTGATAACCCTTTTTTCAAAATATCTAATTGATCACCCCCAACATGGCATGCTGTCAAAAGACATTGGTCACGAGATGGTTTCTACTGAGTAACTGACCAGACCTATCTATCTATCTATGAAATTAAATAGAGGAAAAGAAAGTTGAAATCGTAAAGCTCTCTATATTAAATTAATTTGACTAATGAATGTTCACAATAAGTCATTTTACTTATCGTTTTAAAGCAGCTCTACTCTAAGTATTCGTATGAACAACTTAAACCTGAAGATTCTTCCCTAACCAGAAACTTTGTCTTCTCTTTGATTTGTGCAAAAGCTGAGATTAACATTCTGCAGTCGTACAAAGTTGGAACAATGCCGTAATTGTCTTCATTGTAATAAAACATTCATTTCCCCTCTGAGACTTCCATATAAATTAATGGTAGATCATATTCGGAGATCAAGTGTTATTGCCCTTTGGAATTAGTTCAAAGTTTCGTTTACTTCAGGAAAGCCATCGAGATTTCAAGCAAACTTTCTATGCTTGAAAACAATCTTCTATACGAACGTTATCGCAGAAATGTTTACTAAAACACCAAGAGTACAATTCAGAAAGTCGGGGTATTAAAAGAAAATTGGTCCTTTAATCTGAAGCACGTATACTTCTTAGTCAACTACCTACGGTATCGGTCATTTTGATTTTACACTAGAGTGCAGGAAATTAAAAAGAAAACTTCAATACATTTCGTATGACCCACCACATTCATTTTATCATTTAGAGTATTTCTCTCAAGATTGTAATTGTTTGAGTGGAAATTGAATGAAATTGTAATGTCAGGAGATGGGATTCCGTACTTGTGAATTATCTGCCTGTAAATATATTCTATTTAACAAAAAATGAACAGATATGTTAATAAACTCAAAAACAGGACTTGCTTTTTGGGGTTAGATAGTTGCGTATCTGAAGTAACGGTGGCCGGTGTTCAATCCCAGATAAAAGCCAGAATTTCAAATGCTGATCTTCAAGGCACACGCCCTGCTTAGAATATTGACTCAACACAAGTCCAGCAATGGCTGATGATGACGATGATGATGATGATGCTATATACTTAAAATATTTCTCGATTGTATGAGTGTATATGCAACAAAAAGTATTATGTAACCCATTTATGGAATGCTTTCCTAATGTAACAGCCAATCCAATTTGATTCTGTTTCGTTTAATCTTTTCTTTAAAGAATAAGGACACTTAACATAACTTCTGGGTTCAATGAACTGAACAGGCTAACTCGACGGAATGCTAATGATAACAGGTTTCTCTGTGCCAGTGTTGGGCGTCAATCTTCCTCATTTATGAATATCAGAAGATTGCCGTATTAACTATTCAATAAACACGTTTCAAAAGATGGAAGGACAAAAGAATAACGGAGTAAAAGAAAATAGAAAGGGTAAGTAATCTTGGCCATGTTTTTCACGGCTCATGCCTCTTGTAGCCGAACCATTCCGTACGTTTGCATTATGTGCCTGTAAATATATTCTATTTAACAGAAATGAGCAGATATGTTAATAAACTCAAAACAGGACATGTTATTTTGGGTTAGATAGTTGCGTATCTGAAGTAACGGTGGCCAATGGTCGATCCCAGATAAAAGCCATAATTTCAAATGCTGATTTTCAAGACACACGCCCTACTTAGAAGATTGACTCAACACAATCATTCTACTCTGATTCTTCCTCGTTTGGCCTCATCAATAAATACCAAACAATATAAAGGAGACACAAGAAAAATACTGCTGTAAAATAATAGATAAGTGTGATATTCTTGCAAATATACAGATAAAGGGATCACCAAAATGTTTGAAAACTGTGCTACACCGATATAGTCTAGAAGACATACTTGCTTTGAAAATCAGTATTTAAGATTTGGCCTTAACCCTTTATGGGGCAAGTGACTATATATGATCACCTGAGGACCAGTCAGCCGCATGCAAATATTGTAGCCAGAAAAACAACATAATCCGCACCAATGTGATCCGCAAGCTTTGCAAAGTACACTTGTGCTTGAACAAAGACAGAAACTGTTTTGAGGCATACCACACCCCATTAAATAAGCCTGTTTTTGGCCCGCACGATACAATTTTAAAATTTCCCATCTATTCTTTTTGTCAATATCAATTTTTTGTATATATTATATTGAATGTTATTCTTTAATTCTAAGTTTTATTTAACTTTCTACTTTATTTTTTAATTTTATTTTTATATTTTCCATTTTTGGTCACTTTTTGGGCGAGGCACCATATATGCTCACTTTATCAGAGGGGTGTTTTGCCCCCAAAAACAAAAAGATTTCAGAAAACTTGCAACTGAAAATATCTTGTAATTATGTAAGTTTAACATACAAAATGTTTGTTTTGATGTCTAACATATTTTTAGGTGTGCCCTATAAAGGGTTAACCTGAACTTAAATACTGACCTGCTTGTGAGATTAGATTAGCTTCCTTCTTGGACACGCACACAGACACTGTTATAACAATTGACAGACAGTTATAAAAAAATATATACTGAGAAACAGACGTGCACACATACATTTACATACATACATAGATTGATAGATATCTGGTAGACTAACACCGATAAATTGGTTGATAAATATGTTGATATAGGTAGAAAAGGAAAGCAATGGTGAAATATACATTGAAATAGAGCGAAAGGGAAGGAGAAAGACAATAGAAGCAAATTGGGAGAGACAGAAGAGAAAGTAGAGACTGAAAAGATGGAGGCAAAAGTAAAATAGTATTGGAGAAAGCAACGAGAAATCGAAACGAGGCTCAAGTGAGCTATGATGAATGGAATGTTTGAAGCTAACGTCTTGCTCTTGGGTGGTAGCCAACGAACAGGAAGCGTTATGTTTCTACTTATTGTCTTGATTTCTGGACTGGGTTCAACTATTCAACATCTCCTTTTTAAATGTTCTTCATTTACCTATTTCCAACACTTGAATTCCTTCTCTCTTTTTCCAATCGTTCGTTTGCTTATCACAAGTAGCGATATTAGACTTGATGGATTTGTTTGCGGTTTCTGATTTCTGCGTTTGTAGTTCAGTTTCACCTTAACCCTTAAAACACTGCTAGGCCGATATATCAGACTCGGTAACGTAGCCAAAACCATTACGCGGGGGCGATATATCGGCCTAAAAATGTAATTAAAATAAATAAATAAAAATTAGTAAAAAAACGTCATAGCGCTAAAAGGGCCAAGCTAAACATTCGTTCCGGCAAATCAACATAGGATTTTCCAGTTTATTTTTTATTGGCGAAAGCCTTTTGACCAATACGTTTTAATGGTTATGTTCCCTGTCACTAATCGTCCATAGCACGTAAAGCACGTAAACGACATTGATTCAAGATGTAACATCGAAGTTTAACCCCGATTCTCTTACAACGGAAAGTACAAATTAACAGGAATTAGGCATTTGGGATCCCTTTAACACCGTCCTTCAACACTGATTTTTAAGTGCTAAGATGGCCGTTGTTACTAAACAGATAATTCAATTGATCTCATCTCATTTGGCATTGTAACAGATTTAATCAACTCTTGGATGAACTAGTTCTTGTTTAGTTAACGTATAGTCAGTAGAGTGGATTATTAACTTTTAGGAAACTCTGGGAGCTGTAAGTGTAGAAATGGCAACCGAGTTAAAATAAAAGTAAGAGAGACAAGCTTTGCTGCTGCAAGGTCAATCTCCACTCCTACTTCTATTCCGATTGAAGATGATTACTGCAACCTTTTTCTTATATATATACATATAATAAATAAATAATTATAAAAATAATCCTTTTTTCTATACTTATTTATTAGAATGTAATAAGCCCATGCGTACGTGTATGATACATTCTCCTTAATATCTTACTTTAGCTCAATCAGCAAGACGTCCTGCTACCGATCACTACGTCGTGAGTTCAAATCACGGTAGGGAGATGGATGTTTTACATATCGGTTTACACCCCAAATTTTGGTGAGGATTGTTGTTCTTGTTGTTTTTGTTACGGTAGTAAAGTAAAGTCAACTCCTGACTTTGTCTTGGAGTTTGACAAAAACGGCTTCAAATTTTGCCCGCTCACATTGATATAATTTAGTGTTACTTCCAATTGTAAAATAAATTTATAACATGAAGTGATATCATTGGCCCGACAGGATACAGCATAGGAAGAGAAAAGTCTATCGGTAATATCTTTATTTTTGTTGCTTTTACTTTTCCCTCCCCATGCTCATCTTTTCTTACTTTTGTCAAACTCCAGGACAAACTCAGAGTTGACTTTACTTTCCTATATAACAAGAACAAGAACAAGAACAGGGGAGTAACCCGATTTGTAAAATCCTCATTCCCTTAACGTGATTTGAACTCATGACCTAGTAACCGCAAGCCTGGTGTGTTATTACCAACGCTAAACAGACAAGTCTTGCATACCTCTAAAATGTATAGTAGAATTACGCAAGGAAGTAGAAGTAGGAGCAGAGTTTGACTCTTGAGCAACCAAGCTTCTTCAACACAACATATATGGGTGGCGGTGGTTTATAATTGTCTTGTTTATGCTTTTTTCTTAAATCAGAATAGTGATGACTGAGACACTCAGATGGGCTTCTTATTTAAATGTTATATTCAGCAATTGTTATTATGCAGTTTCTGGGGCAGATAAACAGATTTAATGGAAAACTCGGCTCAAAGCATGACACTTCCATAATGTTGTCTATTTGAATTTTAACGATTGGAAATATCAATGACATTAAAGCAATTTTCTCTTTCTTTCACATTCACAGCAAATCTATACAAAGCGAATATTCGTCACTTCAGTAATAACGGCCACTCAGTATTTTATAATTTAGAAGTAGGAGCAGGGTTTGACTCTGGAACAGCCAGGCTTATCTTTTTTAATTTTCGTTTTAACCATACCTTATTAACCCAAAATAAAACCACAATCTTGTAATTAACTGAAATATTGAATGCCCCTCAATCAGCAGTCGGCCATATTAACTCGTGAACGATTCATCCAAAAATGCTAAAGAACGTACTAAATTCTAACTTCTGGATTTAGGGTCTTCATCATTAATTTCCTGTCGTCTTACGCTTTGCTATTTAATTCTATCTGTTATCTCCCTTTATTAACATTTGATTCTATTTATTCGTTATTTTTGCGTGTTCGTTCTTCCAGAAAAGGGCAGTGAGCGTAATTTTCATTCATAGCATTCTAAGAAAGATGCTAAGAAACATCGAAACATTAACAAAATCAACCACTTACTTTCTTTAGTCAAATTAGGACAGTGCCCGTTCCAAAGATGCAGGTTTGGAAGGAGCCGGACTTTATGGTGTGTGGAGAAGCCTGCCATAATTGTCATATAAAACAATATTCCGTCCGTCTTATGAAACCACGGCTCTGGAGTATTTCAGTTACTTCTCCTCAGTGTTGCCAATTTAGATATGTTATATCTAAATTTAGATAATTCAATGTTACCAATTTAGATATTTATATGTAAATTTAAATAATTCTAAATGTGTTCTTTTTCTTTATAGCTGCATTAGATTTCTCGAGAACCGATAATCCAAACAACTTCAAACTCGACATTGCAATGCCATGTGTGCTGAATAATATATCTGTTGAATGGTAAGTAAGGGAAGAGCTGCACAACTTTAAGCGTGGTCGAACCGATGGAGATGGAGGGTGGGTGGTGCTTTTGTTTCGATGTCGGTTGGTGTAGAATAACCGTCTTTTTAATGCTAATGTCCATGCCAAAGAGTTCGGAGACAGCTCAACTCTGCGCACCTCTGCACACCTCTGCGCAGTTGGTCTCCGACCTACTTACCTTGTCGAATGCTTTTGTCAGGTCGACAAAGGTGACGTACAACCCCCTTGTTCTGTTCACGGCATTTTCCCTGGATCGGTCTTAGGG
>VCCN01000623.1:2064325-2074614 GCA_006491835.1 Architeuthis dux
TGTTCTTGGGGGAAGATGTTATTTTCGTGACACTGTTTTGAAAAACTTATTATGTGACGTAGTGACTGAAACAATCATTTTATACGTTTATTTTATAGGAAAAGATACTTGGAGCATAAACAGCTGCAGCTCCTTGACAGAATAATACCCCAGTAACAACATTTAACGTAGAATGAATATGAACAAAAACTGATAGTTTGCACCTCAACATACTTATCCAGAAATTAGGTCCAGAACCCGTCATTCTCCTCTGTGACATTTCCTGACCCTCAAAGCAACATTGTTACATCGCAGTCCAGAAATGTTCCCGATTATGCCTTTCCAAAGGCAGTTTATATTTATTTCCTTTAGAAACACGATGCTAGTAATCGATCGTTTCTTTGTTAAGCTTTGTCGCTAAGAATGAATACATAATTGATATTCTATACATACGCATAGAGGAAATGACATCTGAAGAGAAGAAGAAAAGGAGTTATAGATTTTAGTATGTGTTGAAGGGTTCTACTTAGAATTGAGAGTCCTTGTTTAAGGCTGACGCGGGAATTATCATAGTCCCATGTGTATTGCCACGTGGGAGAATATTTCCGAGTTCGCGCCAAAAGATCTATAACGTCATGAATAATGAAGACGACGATGTCGCCATATTTACAATCCCACGTGTAGATCAGCCCTCTTGAATTAAGTGGTAAGCACGTGCGTGAATAAACTTGAACAAAGAAAGGAAAGTCCGTACAAAGGGAAATGAAGACGAATGCAAATATTTGTAGACATACAATTTACGACATTTAATAACAGGTAAACACCAATACAAAATGAATACGTACGTTTAAAAAAAGAAAAAGGAGATATTAAAACGATCGTTACGAGGGTCGACAGAATTAAATAGTACTTAACACAGATTGATGTTGTTACCAAGAGGAACGCTATGTAAGTCACAGTAAAATGCATTAACCAACCGGAGGACGGGGCATCACAGTGACCGTTAGGTCGGAGTGAGCGAAAAGAAACGGAAGTTTTTATAGCTGGAGGCTAAAAGATGTGATTTCACCAGATTCGGCACTACTTTTCCAACGGACTATTTTTCTTGTGGAAATAGTTGGTGTAGTAATTTAGTAATGAAAATGAGGCACAACAGATGATTTATTAATATTCATAATGATTCTTTCGGACTAGCATCCTCATCTTTGTTGATTTAAAAAAGAATTGTTTTCTGTTTTTTGGGGGCCACTGTACTCCCCCGAAACTTCATCAGCTGTCAGTCGTATCCGGTAACTTCCAGAGAATGTTGAACAGTACCCTTTATTTTGTCCAGACGGCATAATGTTCCCATTCCTTGCATTTTATCACGCCCGGCACTCTTCCCATGGATTTAAAATGTCTTTATTGTGTTGTGAAATGTGAGCGTGTTTGAATTTCCAAACAAAGGAAAACTGTTAGTCTAAACGGGAATTCGAAATACGATGAGACGAAAGTTTCTTTTGTTATATGTAGTAGAATGTTTTTGACCTGAGTGTAGCTTAAAACGTCGATGAATACCGCTTGCTCTTTGCCTTATTTGTGGGACCGAACTTTAGACCTGTGTGAAGGTTGCCGGTCGAACAGTCATGGTTTGCAGGACAAATATTTTTCTTGCTGCGTTTTTTTCACCAAGGATATTTGTCCAGGACGAAATGGGTGTCCTGGTAAGGCGAGGTTTGTGCCTTGTGTTATATAATATTGTGTTGTTTTTTTCCCTTCTCAACAATACTGTATTCTGTTTGTAAATCGTTTTTTTTCTTCATGTTACTTATGAAATTGTCGATACGTGCATTTTTCAGTTGATTTTATGTGGAAACATGTTGCTCATTGATTTGTTGAGTGTTTTGTAAATGAAATAAAATTGAATAACATTTAAGAGGGTTCATTTGTATAGCTGCAGAGACGTTGAACGGATGATTCAGGCTTAAGCAAATATGTTGCATGTACGAGTAGGGCTTTTGAGATTTTGCAATATATACAGATGCAATTGTCTCACGATGCTGTAGGTTTTATGGCAAATTATGATCACATCAGAAGGAAGAAGATCTGTATATGCATGCGCCTCTTCTTTCATTAGATTGTGGGGTTTTGAGAAAAATTCGAGTTAAATGTTTTCTTTTTACAAAGGAGCATATGTTTCAAAATACGCACGCGCGCGTGTTTGAATTTCCAAACAAAGGAAAACCGTTAGTCGAATTTTTAGCGGGAATTAGTTGTGGCAGCTGTAGGCCAGTCACAGAGTTCCTTACAAAATAGTATGGTCCGCTTAACCAATCAACGAACAGCTTAAGGATAGCTCTCGTTTCTGATTGGGTGAATCTTAAAACAAAGAAGTCTCAGCAGCAGGCAGATTCGAATTTTCGACAGAGGCCAGTAGGAGACACGACGTCCCTCCCGGCAGTCCGCTGGTGGGGCGCGGAGAGCAGAACAGGAACTAGCTATCGAGTTAGATGAAACAGAAAAACTCAGTGACCAACTATGAAAGATAGTAGGGACTTGGATACGCGATGTTTTTTTTCTCGACGTTATTGGGGGAAATCTCTGTTCGAGGTTTCTGCAATTCTGTCAAATTTGAACCTTTTTCTCACCCACAAATCTTTGTCCAGCTCTTTCGTATTTTGTTTTCACTCCTTGATTTTCATACGCTGCTCTTGTGACCCCCAACGAAGCCGTTCGATTCACAACGGCTTTTCGTCAGAGCTGCACGTGAAAACTGGATATACTACAATTGTCGCTTTGCTTTCTCTACAAAGTTAATGTACTCCCACACTGACTGACCCATGGATTGAATCCACGCTTTCCAATAAACGAGACCATCAATTAGTTCGTGTCTCGTAGGACATTACGCAGTAGGATTTTCGAGCCGTAAGCCTAAGATTGTTTTCTTTTCTAAGTATAGACTCCCCTATGACGTTCATGTCTTTGCTAGGTTTACGAATTGGATCTTTGAAACACAGCATGTGATTTGCTTCTTTCAATCAATTTATTTTTCAATGTTTGTCTCAACATTCCATACAAGGATCATTGAGTTCTATAACGTCAATTCAATCCGAAAACTAGAAATGTAATTTGTACACAATCATGAACATAAAAAACCGCAAATGACCTACATCATATATTCATACTGCTTTGCCTGATGAGTCATGTTGTAAATAATGACGACAGGATGAACATTAATATTTCAGATTTAAACCTCGCATAGATTAAGGGCGATAAGCCAGATTTGAGAGTCAGAAAACCTTTTCTTCGATGTCGCTAATGAGCAGCATTATCATTAGCTGCCACTTGAGACTCTGTTCCACGGTAATGCTCCGTTGCAACCACGAAAATATCTTTAGAGTGCTTTAAAATCGGATTAGGGGATAATTTTTACCAACAACGCATTCGAGCTTTCTCGGCGACGATGATGGAGAAGAAATCAAATATATTCCACTGACTCTTCAAATTAGCAGACTAATGAAGTATCTCTAGATTTGATCTTGATGACATCTCACCGGACATCAGATATTAATTCTTTGCACATCTTGATTATCGACCGGATGTTACATCATGGTGGATTAGGATCAAGGATATTTCAGTTGATACGTAAACTATCATGGGCGGTAGGATGTAAAAGACGGAATATCAGCTCAAAATCCCATTGGTTAAAGCAATACCTTTACCAGAACAACCACAATTCCGAATCAAAACTAGTAATTAATGATGAATCTTCAAAAATACTTTGATATCTTCTTGTAAAAATTGCTGGCCGAAGCATACAACAGTTATTTGGGATTTCTCTCCATCTATTGCAGTGGTTCTCAAACAGTGCGCTCAGGTGCGCCCGAAGAAGTAGATAGGTGCTCCCCGAGGAGTAAAATAATATACATATATACAATAGTGTGTAACTGTTAAATATGCAATTCTACCATCAAGAATTCACAAATATACACATCCACATTTCAAGATGTAAACAAAAACGTTATTAAATGGGCTACTTTGGTCTTTAAATTTACCTCTGTCTGAATTTAGGGAAACTTTATTTCAAAACACATTTGGCACCTCTGCGTCTGCCCAAGGCTATTCCTCTGCCTGTCTTTAAAAACCGTCAATCTTTGGATATGGGAACACAACAAATTGAAGAAAGCTCCTGAGGAGAAAAGCTCAAACTAATAAAAATCAAAATCATCCATTGACTACTAAAATGTTTTTGTCTAATTCATTTCATCTTTACAGTTGGTTAACTGCATAATTCAAATATATTTCTTAGTAGAAGTTGGGTAAGGAGTTGTCACCTCTCATCAAATAGACTTAATCTTTAGTAACGTATAATTTCTTTCTGCGTACATTCGAGTATAGCACGACCCCCCCCCTATTTTGGCTCAGATTTTGGTAGAAAGCTTTTCGTGTTATACACGAATAAATACGGTATGTAGTATTTAAAAAAATATTTTTTTATATTTGAACTTTTAAAACGTAGTTTTCTTTACTTTCCATGTGAAGTGCGCCTTGATCCCTGATGCGACCCAAAGTAAAAAAAGTTTGAGAACCATTGATCTTTTGTAACACATCTAAAAGTATATATATGTCTCTTTTAACTAGCTTTAAAAAGATCTGTGCTTATTGTGTCCTGCTAATAGCCATAAAAAGAAATTAATAATACAAATTGAAAACTAAGATGTTTATCATTTAATGTGTTATGATATGCTGCCACGAAAAGGTAATTTCCAGGTGAACACCTGTGCGGAAACGGAGGTGACACGGTATAGGTATATATATATATGCGTGGGTGTCCAAAACAACAGGATATGGAAACCGGAAATGACACAAGCGTGGGCGTTCGAAATCCATAAAGCCCAGAGCCGAGACGAGAGATCTCAGAGCAGACCCGAACAGAGAACAGAGACCCGAAGAGACGCTCGGAGGACAGACCCAGGAAGACAGCCTAGGGCTGGAAAGGCACAAGGCCAGGTTCCCCTGTTGGGAACGGTCTCTCGGCACCCATAATCTCACTCCAACTCTTCATTCTCCGGCCGACAAAACTGTATGCTATGAAATAAAAAATATGTCACATATTTTTACAAGCTTTTGAGTCCTTCATTCTTGCTTAAAAACTGAAGAAACCTATGTTGACAGTATTGAGGACAGTTTTGGTTGACAGTTTCTAAAAATACTGCGCAATATAATGTTTTTAATATTTTACAAGTACAATGCAATTGCAAAATCACTTAATTATCCTCGTCATTTTTGGTTGACGGTTTCTAACCATCATTTATTTCCATTTATTTATGTCAGTCGCAGAAGGATTCTGTCACCACAGTGTGTTGGAAAATCAGGGTTCCGTTGTAAGTCTTAAGAGAGCTTATCAGATAGTGGTTCGAGTTTTCAGTTTGTCATTGCGATGAAGAAGAGGATATTCTCCCCGCTATACAACAAATGTAACCTATTATCTAAAATATGACCTTTCGTTACTCCAATAAACTCTGATAAACTGCATAAATGCTATTTTCTGGAATTCATGGAAGATCAATAACTGCATTTCCTTTGTATCGATTATAGCAATGCCTGAATAAGGGCCTGCGACTGTTTCTACTTGTGAAACATGGAATTATTTAAGTGTATACCATTCAGTATAAATACACTACAACGATGCCTAGCTTTTTGGATCAAACTAGTTCGACGTCATCAAAATGTTACTACTGTTGATTGACCAGTTAGATGGTGACATTTTGTGATAGCGTTAAGTTTCCTTGTCGCTAATGGTCATATCAGCAAATCCTGGTTGCCTACGGTTGAGTCGATACCAGTTGCACGTCGTTGACAATAGTTATATGCCCAACGATTACATTTGTGGTTGGGTGTAACATCCACGTCAGCTGCAGTAATGTTTTGAAAGTTGTTATACCTTTCGGTGATACAAATTTATTCCTTGAAGCCAAATCATGTCTTCATTCCAGATGTTTTCTGAAAACGTCGTATTTATTTAATACTGAGTCTTGTGTAACTAATACACTGGGCAGTCAAACTTCAGTACACTGAATTGTTGACTTTGGTCTAAATTCACTTTTGTTCCCACAATATCTCCAAATCTTAGTCGTTTGTAAATTTCTGACTCGCAAGTCTCGTAGGTCATCCCGCTCTATTTCGTATTCCACGTAAGTGTACAATGCACTGTGTTACACTTATTCTACAATTTTATTTACTATTGACTGTGTGATAGTAAGGTAGAATGAAGATGGCACCAGCATTGGTGGTAGTCTTGGGTTAGTAATCAACCCAGCTATCCATCACTTTGTCCATCTTCTGTAGTCGTATACACTTTTTGGTTTGGTGATATTTACACATTTTATCACAGAAAGAAATACGGAGACCACGAAAATTCTTTTCATCATGAAATAATTAATAAAATATCAGAAATTCACTGGTGTTCACTTACAAGGTCATCGTTAATGCGAGGTTAAAACCACATGTTGATACACCTCGCCAATTAGAAACCGTCAACCAAAACTGTCACACAAAATGTCAACATAGGTTTCTATCAGTTTGCTGGCTATGTGTGTATGTATCACGCGTACAGGCCGCACCAATGGAGCTAGAGGGCTGAAAATTTCAACATTTACTCATTATGTAAAGAAAAATGTTGAAAATTCACCCTCTAAATAGGTTTTTAGTGGGGGGGGGTTCAATTTGCAATGTAAGTTTATGCTAAATTGATTGCTAGGTTGAGTCCGCTTGTTTTTTTTTGAAAATTCAGACTTTTTTGGTGATCACTGCCCAACAAAAGATGAGAGAAGTAACTTATCCATTGATCACACCTTTTACTAATTTTTTAATTGATCATCCCCAACACCGCATGCTGTCAGAAGACGTTGGTCACGTGACGGTTTCTATTGATCTGTTTGTTTTGCTTTTTTCTTTTCCAATGAAAACAATGGAAGCTTTAACACTAAATATAAACAAGGGATTGATTGGGGGAAAACGCCCAGAATTATTGTCAACTCTAAGCCATTATTATCATTATTTCCTTCCTCTAGCACCGAAGAGTTCTATGGACACGACCAAAATTATATTGATTACAGACGTCAGTAACCACGACATAATTCTGCTTTATCATCAGGTATTGTCAGTGTATATCATAATCAAACAGGTCTGGTTAGTCACTCAATAGAAACCGTCTCGTAACCAATGTATTTTTGCAGCACGCGGAGTGATCAATTAAAAAATAGGGAAAAGTTACTTCTCTAGCCCTTTGTTAGGCTGTGATCACTGAAAAAGTCCGAACTTTCAAAAAACAAGCGTGAACACTGCCGGACACAAACTAAGGGACCAATTTAGTAGAAATTTACATTGTAAATTTAAACCCAACTAAAAATCGATTTGGAGGGGAAATCTTGAAAAATCTGTTAATAAATTGGGAAAAGGGGTGATCGATGAATAGGTTATTTCTCTCACATTTTGTTGGCCAGTTAAGTTAAGTGACCAATTTAGCATAAATTTACATTGCAACATGAAACCCCCACTAAAAACCTATTTGGTGGGGGGACAAAAAACAAAATAACCGTTTTTTTTTCTAGACATAATAAGGAGTAAATGTATAAATCTTCAGCCCTCTAGCTCCATTGGTGCGGTCTGTACGCGTGATAGACACATAGCCAGCCAGCCGGACAAGCTTAAAAACTGAAAGAAACCTATGTTGACAGTTTTGGATGACGGTTTCTCATAATTCAATTAACACTGGCTTTGTCTATTTCAAGCAACGAGCAACGATAAAAAAACAAAAACAAAAGTGTCGAGATTAACAAAACCTTTATGTGACAATATCCCACTATATTAGTTGTTACGCGATTAATCTTCTTGCTTATTCCGACTCATTTTCTCTCGTGTTTTTATGGTTTTCGTTAATCTGGAAGGAATTAAATTAACTTGTCACTTTCCGAAACACAAATGGAATCGCTGGGTTTGGTATTCACGCCCAAACGCTTACCGCTGTCTCCTCACACGTTTCTCGATCTGATTTCACGGCGTGCCCGTATTAAAAAAAATGCTTTTATCTAATGCAATACACTGGGATTTCACACCATCAGAAGAGATTTGGTGCTTTGTTATGCGAGAAGGAAGCGTTAAAACAAAAGCAAAACGAAATTACGATGTCCGTAATTATCACGGAAATCTGGGATCTGTTTTGTTACTTGATGTATTCAGCATCAATTATTTTTCTTCTTATCCCTGTGAAACAAAATTGTATAACGACTCATCGCAAAACCTGCTAAGATAAATGTTTGAGAGGGTTTTTAAAAAAATAGGTATACCCAGAGAAAAACCAGCATTAATCGGGATCCAGCCCATATTAATAATATCTTTTTGGGGTACAACACTATCGTCTGCATCACTTTAGCAAATAGTACTTTCGTCTAAATCATTTTGGTCTAAAATCACGTTTGCCCCAGCAATATCGCCAAAGGTTCTCAATGAATTTCAATGATATTTTGTCGAATAGTTGGCCATGGATTAAGAAAGAATTGGTGAAATCCTGGGGTGGAACCAGGGATTTTGTCGATTGAGAGAGATTTTTTATTAGATATTTGGATGGATACTGGAATTCTTTTCCTCTCAATCAAAAAAGAATTTTCGGATCTACCCACAACATTTCATCAATTCTTCCATAACCAATGGCCCACCATTCGACAACATGTCATTGAAATTCACTGAGAGACTTTTGGAGACAAAAGTGATTTTAGACCAAAGTGATTTATATAAAACTGATATTTGCTAAAGTGATGTAGACGAAAGTACCGTAACCCGTCTTTTTAGGGTCTTACTTTAGTTTGTTCTGTGATCAATTGTTTTCCATCGGTGAATTGTACTCATTTCGTGGATTGAATCATAATTTGGCAGTTTTTTTAGAAATTTGTCACGAAAATCCCAGTACAGAAAATTCAGTTATTTGTGTATCTGTACACGAAAAATGGAGGATTTAAAACTCTTATTTTTATATTAAACAAAGATTTAATATCAGTTTTGTCTAAATCACTTTGGTCTAAAATGACCTTTGTCCCAATAATATCTCCAAAAGTTCTCAATACATTTCAATGATATTTTGTCGAATAGTTGGCCACGGACTAAGAAAGAATTGATGAAATGTTGGGGTGGATCCAGGGATTTTGTCGATTGAGAGATATTTCTTTATTACATTTTGGGACGGATCCTGGAATATTTTCCCTCTCAATCAAAAAAGAATCCTTGGATCCACCCACAACATTTCATCAAATCTTCCTCGGCCAATGACCCACCATTCGACAAACTGTCATTGAAATTCATCGAGAGACTTTTGGAGATATTGTGGGGACAAAAGTGATTTTAGACCAAAGTGATTCATACAAAGTGATGTAGACGAAGGTACCGTAACCCTTTTCACCTAGGGATACTGAAAACGGTTCACTTGTCTTAAGAGCAGAAACAATGTAAAGCAATGAGACGTTTATGCAAATCTTAAAGAATCAACCCTCAACCATCAACCATCCAAATGATTTCATTTAAAAGGATCGTTCTCTTTTTTTTGCATGAATTCATGCATAACTCGTGACCGATGCATTCCCGCTGTCTCCGATGATCAATTCACGTTCGCTAAAGCCTTGTCGCATGACTGAGCCACTCATAAATATGCACAAATTATCCATATTATTATATTGATGGAAGATTTATTCATAGACAGTTGGGTTGGCAAGAATACAGCTAATAATATTTATCAATTTTATATAAAGTTGTACATGGACTGTGGGTATCTGTAAGTAACTATGTATCTGTCTCGCGCAGTGTTCTTCGGGTAGCTGTAACCACTCACGTAACCAACTAACAGATATTTTTCCAAGTGGGTATCGCGGCTTTTATAAGTACAGTAATGTATTGACTACCAAGATTAGGTAGATTTTGTAGCGCCAGTGTTCTGGGTGTAGGAACGTTCTACTGTGAAAATGAGTATCCGGAATCCTGGACTTTATCTGAACTGTCATACAGAATGCGGGTATTGGAGGCCATTTTTTAGCCGCCAACCAAGATCAGACAGGCCGATAAACAAATCGATAAATAATACAATAGATGTTCAGCATTGTAGATTTGTAGATTTGTCCAGCAACTTGTGTATAAATACTTTTCCATCCATGCATATACTGTCCGTTACTAGCGAGGATTCACGAACATCTATCTATATATCAACTGGACTACCTACCAACTAACCACACGCACACGTTCATATATTTTCGCGTACGTACATGGATCCATACAGACATATTTAA
>VCCN01000623.1:2147043-2160383 GCA_006491835.1 Architeuthis dux
GGGAAGGGAAACGAGGAAGACAGCAAGAGTAGCGCTCGCAGCTCAGCGAACGAAGGCGTTGAGAAAAACGGTGTTTTTGACTTGACTATCGGTAGACTCGCTTCGGTCCTTCAGAAGGAAAATATCGTCTTCTCTTCTTCTTCTTTGCCTTTCTGAAGGACTGTTGACCAAATCAACCTTTTCAAACATTTCAACATTTGAGACCTACTTTTGATTTTCCTCAATCGGACTTTTTTCTCTCTCCAGAATATTCCTGTTTAATGTTTTGATACAATTTATTGCTTCACCAAAAAACACCAGAAGTTGTGTTGTTTTTTTTTCTTCAATTGTTTTTCTGTGCTGTTATCCCTTCTGCAGTTTGCATTATTTTCCCCATGGTTAATTCCTCATTCCCGTCTCGAATTTTGTTGTTTTGACCTTACCATTCGAATACCACGATAGGTGTGCGTGTGTTAAAGCATGCATGCCGTGACAGTTACCATATGGGTGACCCTGAAAGAAATCACTATCTTAGAAAAGCAATTATAATAATTGGTTCAGATTAATAATTCAAATTTTGGGATAAAAAAGTCGTCCGAATAAAATCTGAAAAACAAGATGGAAAAAAACGATTAATGAAAACGTCAAATCTTTTGTCACACGTGCTTTTTCTTTATGAATTTGTATTGTGTGTCATTTCTTCTTATTTTTTCTAACCTTCGTCTCTTCTCATTTATTTTTCCATAACTATATTATTCTGTGATTGTTTTTCTTACATTGAAGAAATCTACAGAAAGAAGTGATGCACATCACTTCTTCGTACCTCGTAGTGGCCTATTTTCCGCCGTTTATTTCTGCGTTGCTAGCGTCATGGGATTCCTCTACACCAGCGCTATTCAAACTGTGTTCCGCGGAACCCCAGGATCCCACGCGACCTTTCCCAGATGTTCCGCGAAACAAAGTGACATGTAACAATATACTTAATAATTCTTCATTCCATAAGCGATTCCTTCATGGCTTTTACATGTCTTTGTTCTATTTCTTAAACATGAACAGTACTCTTTTTTATATAAGTAAAAATTAACAACATTTTGCCTTTTTAATTAAAAGCATCTTGGTTATTTACGTGACACGAACGCTGTTCAGTCTATAGTCGTTCATATGTCTATTTCCTCAGGAAGCTTCGTTCTTACTTTTCCATTCGTGTGTCTATTTTATGTTTGGGTTCATACACATTCAGATAATACCATAAACAAGTCCAAAATCCAATAGTTACATGCATAACTATATATGTAGACGGGAAAGTCTTTTTTGAAGGGGTTCCCTAGAAAATGTAATTATTGTAAAGGGTTCCCCAACTAGGTTGAAGACAACTGCTGTACACCAACCAACCAACCAACCAAAAAATCACCACACATTCAAAACGTAGGATATAAAAATTATGATAATTGTTTGTGTGTTACTTGAAATCTGAACATCTGAGAAGATTCTAGACAGAGTTCTCTTTTATTCATTTTTTTAATTTTTGCCAATAAGAATTCACCAAATTTTCAAAAAGGTCAAAATGCAGTTATTGTTACTGTAGCTATCATTAGTTCCCTAATATAATTTAAATCACCGCTTACAATTGTGTAATGGAAACGCAGCAAAAGATGTCGGCCCCAGTGAGCCAGCGCAATCGGTAATCAGATTGAATTGACCAATTTAGCATAGGCAGTTCCTGCCATAAATTCTGGTCATTCTGGCTTACTGGCACTTGGCTCGTGTGAATACCTGAAGGTTGATCCGTGAGGTGAAGTTGAAGATGAAGTTGAAGGTGAAGGTGAAGATGAAGTTGAAGGTGAAGTTGAAGATGAAGTGGAAGCTGAAGGTGAAGATGAAGTTGAAGGTGAAGTTGAAGGTGAAGGTGAAGATGAAGTTGAAGGTGAAGGTGAAGATGAAGTGGAAGCTGAAGGTGAAGATGAAGTTGAAGGTGAATGTGAAGGTGGATTGTGGAAAAACAAAGGAACAAATTGTAATTTATAAAATAAAAGGTTAAATCCTTTAAAACCTACACCAAAACAATAGCCGCTAGTATCTATACAAATTAAAACTACATCCACCCCAGTAAGTAAAATAAAACTTAACACGTATTTACATATATGCATGAGTATGATTGTGAGTGTATGTATGTACATTAATTAAAGGGCTTGTTATATATAAGCCTTTTTATTTTCAAGGGGGAGTTTCAGTTGAGAATAGCTGTTGTTATTTGTCACTTTCCACCGATCTTATCTACTCTGTATGGCGAAAGAAAGAAGTGGGAACTGACTACTATAGGTTTTGTATATGTCATTACTTATAAGTGGTGTTGAACAAGAGCATGAAAGTCTTTCGCAGCATCGATCACACTTTGTTTCATCCGATCTCGTCAAGATGTGCGAAATATTTCCTCAGAGACGGTTGGGCGGAGTTCAAAGAAGTTTCCGGTTCATACTTTTTCTGGTAGCCTGTCAAATAATGTTCGTAGTAGATACGTTTATTTAATATACGCGTTATCCAAGAAAGTGGAACTAAAACACTCCTGCATCATCAGTTGCCCAAATGACGATAGAATTAATCAATTGTTGGTATCCAATGTTAACGTAGGGCAGGGCTTCACACGTGAAACGTGTATAGAAGATAAAATATGCATTTATGAAAACATCATTATACAAAACAAGCATTATACTTATACGTAATTATGGTTCATGTATAAAACCTATTGTAGTCAGTCCCTTCTTCCTTCTTCGACGGATTTTGTGGCTGGATAAGATGATCAGCAATAAATAACTACAGCCGAGCAGATTAAGTTATTCTATAAAGCGTCGATGGAATGTTTCGAAATAATGCTGGAAACTGCCTTTTAGTTGTGGCCTCTGATCAGTGTGAGTCTGAATTAAAACTGTCAGGAGAGAGATAAGGGAACCCTATTTATTTGGGTAGGCCAACCGAGAAAGGTCAGAGGAGAGACAGGGTTCCCACGGAGAGGGACTGATGTTTTAATTCAGGTATGTTCTTGCTGTTCGCCACAGTATCGTTTCGTGTTTTGAAAATTAGATTAATCTCTCCATTTATACAAAGAATAAAGGAGAGATAATTTCTATACATCATGTTTGCACAGTAGTTCTAACAGAGCAGAAGACACGTTACATCCGCGGTTTCACAACGTGTATTTACGTCCGCGACCTTTTTATCGGCTGCACCTAGACTCCTAGAAGTTGCCTTCTGAAGACTCAACACTGTTCGATACCACAGAATTCGATTTGACATTCAACAGCAGTTCGATTATGGTAACGTGGTAACGCAACACATGGAAAGTCTCTCTTGTGAATAAAAACAGTCTTATGTACAACAAGGCTTTTAATCAATATTACTAATACACACGCACACGCACATACATATGTAAACATTAACTTGTACGCCAGTTACTATAAACATACGTTGGACATAGCGTTAATTATTAAATTCTAGAGGCAATCGATTTTTTGTAGGCTTCAACAGATTTAGGTTTGAATCATGCGTCATTTATTTTTACGTACTACATTTAATTTATACTCCAGATGAGGTGAGCTTTTCAGTTATATTCACATCTGAACTGTTTCCGTGTTAAGAAACAGGATGTTTTCATATTGTTTCTCAAGGACTTACAGTCCAACAAGCGCCCCCAATCCATGAGGACATTTCTAAATTAAGAATTATAAATGCATGAAACAACAACGAACTCCAGAGGACTATCCCAGTACGTTGTGATCTGTATGCAGTTCTTTTCTTTCTTTCTTATTTGTGAATCCTGAACATTTCTTGAGCGAATATTCTAAGCAATGCTGCTCTTTCACTTTGCACAAGATAAATAAACAAATTCTAACAATGTAACCAAATTCGAACCCACTGTCCGCCAAGCACAAGCTATCCCAAAAGCAAACAGTTATTGTCATATAAATACAAACACTCGGTTCTCAAGGAAAAGCCCTATTTTCATGAAGTTAAAAATGTTAGAAATAAGAAGAAGATTGTGTGATGAACTAGACAGAGAGTACGCCCATGATAGAGAGGTCTGGCGAATCTTGGGGAAGGTCTATGTCCAACGACGGACGCTAAAAGGTTGGTGATGACGATGACGATGATGATAAATCTTTTTCGTTGTTTTTCTTAATAAAAATGTTTGTGGAAAAGATAGATTTCTTTTACTGTTAAGCTATAATAAGCGAAGTTATTATGTTAATATTAAACATATCTGACTTAGCTTGAAACAAATGATCGTAGTAGTAAGCTGATAGTCGTAGTAGTAGCAGTAGTGTTAAGGGTTTGACTGCTATGAGAAATATAGATAGAGTAATAGTTTTACTGACCGTGTGTTAAGCTGTTGATGATTTAGAAAAAGATAGAAAGGCAATGATTCACTATGTGCGCGAAGAAGGAGTCTTGTGTCGCTCCTTACTCTGTCTAATTGTCAGTGAAACATATTAATAACATAGATGCATTAAAAATAGTGAAAGATAAGCAGGCGATGCAGGGATGCACATTTAACATTGCAGTAGAATAAAGATACATAACACGGATGTAACGAAACAAGAAATGTATTTATTACAGAATATCAATACAGTTAGTTCCCATCTATAGAGAAGAAGAATGCTTTTAAAGAGTCCGGTTTACTACTTAATAGGATGAAAGTTACTTCGTTCGTTGAAGATATAAATATGTAAGCAAGGAAAGATTGTACATATAAGTCATACGAGAAATGAGTGTGTATGTATGTGATATGCAGAAAGGTCTTATATCGTATGTATGTATAATGTGTGAATGCGTACGTACGTAATTTGAAATGGAGAAAATATGCGCATCTTTGTAAATGTCGAATCGACTCTCATTCTGTTAGGCAACAGAATGGGGACTGGACGCTGATCGAAATGAGTTTGTCTTCTTATAGGAGAAGGTAAGCGGAAGGTGTGAGATGGTCGAAATGTTAGCTTTTTGGTGTGGTTCTTATCATCTTCCTAAAGTTAAATAGGATAGACAAGGTACAAGTCTTCTCGTAGACATTTAGTCTGCAATGCGTATCGAATTACAATTCAAGTGTCGTGTGAGATTGTTTATCTGCGAAGTACTTGTGGGCAAATAATATGGTTCAGGAAAAAGCTCTAAATTATTTTTTCATGCACACAAAATTGCTTGAGATTGGCAATTACAAGGAGCAATGTATTTAGAAAAAGGTCGGATATAGCGTTACGGTACTTTTGTCTACATCAATTTAGCAAATATCAGGTGTTTCTAAATCACTTTGGTCTAAAATCACTTTTGTCCCCACAATATCTCCAAAAGTTCGCAATGAATTTCAGTGACATTTTATCGAATGGTAGGCCATTGGGTAAGGAAGAATTGATGAGATTTTGGGGTGGATCCAAGGATTCTTTTTCGATTTAGAGGAAAAGAATTTCAGGATCCGTCCCCAAATTTTATTTTTAAAATATCTCAATCGAAAAAATCCCTGGATCCACACCCAAATTTCATCAATTATTCCTTAGCCCCTGGCCAACCATTAGATAAAAGGTCATTAAAATTCATTGAGAACTTTTGGAGATATTGTTGGGACAAAGGTGATTTTAGACCAAAGTGATTTAAACAAAACTGATATTTGTTAAAGTGATGTACCCCGGATATAGATAGGCATATTCTGCTAATTATCACATAGTTAACGTGTATACGAACCCGCTAGTTGGGTACTGGTTAGAGAGATCGTAGAACGCTAGTCTATGAGAGTTGTATGCCTACCTTGAAAATGTAACTACTTGGCTTTCACTTGGACTCGAACACTTGACTAAAGTCACTCGCAACTATTTGCCACGAAGCAAGTCCTTAGAAAATTCTGGCACTTCTCATTTTCAGAGGGCTATGGACTATTTAGTATGTGGATTGACGTTATGTAGATATGATAAGATTGAATGGACGATGAATAAGAGAACGACACCAGCGTGTTGCTTGATGGAAGTCATGTTTATTACTGGTGAAGATATCAGGTAGTGACATCAGATTTATTACATACTATTTATATCATGGAGTAGAAATGGGGGTTGTAGCTGCTGCAGAATTCGGCACCCCAAGAGTTGAAACCGACCACTAATAGCAGACAAAAGGTTGCTACCGATTTTTCAACCAAACCATTATAAATGCCAAGGGGAAATAACGCACAGGTTTAATTGGTTTCTTTTCTCCACTTTATAATTTGTGGATGAAACTTGGCAACAATTCAATATGTTCATTCGAATGTTTGGATTTTTTATTTATTCTGTGGCGTTTATTTCATTATTTCTATTAGAAACCATCAACAGAACTGTCACCAACACTGTCACCAACACTGTCACCAACACTGTCACCATAGGTTTCTTCAGTTCTTAAGCTGATCTGGCTGCCTGGCTATGTATGTATCACGCGTTGAGCCAGCACCAATGAAGCTAGAGTGCTGAACCAATGAAGCTAGAGTGTTCAACAATTAATCCTTAGTATGTCTAGAAATAACGGTGTTATTGTTGTTTTTTTTCAAAATTCTTCCCCTAAATAGATTTTTAGTGGGGGTTCAATTTGCAATGTAAGTTTATGCTAAATTGATCCCTTATTTACGCTTGTTTTTTTTGAAAATTCAGACTGTTTATTGGTCACTACCCAACAAAGGACGAGAGAAGTAACTTATTCATTAATCACCCCCTTTTTCCAAATTTCAGTTGATCACCCCCAACACGGCGTGCTGCCAAAAGATGTTGGTCACGTGACGGTTTCTATTGAGTGATTAACCAGACCTGTCTTTCGTTTAAAATCTGTTCAGTACTACTTTTTTCCATCACAAATATGAACAACAAAAGGACTCGCTTTTTAACTCTCTTATGTTGACGTCAGCTGGGGTGGGGGTAAACGGGGCATTTGCCCCCTCCGCCCTGGATCAGGCCTTCTCGCCGAGGGAAAGGAGTTTTAAAGCTGGAACCTTATAGCCAATAAACGATAATGGTGCAGTACAATTGTTTTATGTAAACCCAACTTAATGTTTCCTATATAAAAAGACTATTATTCGCTGGTGCTGATCAGTATTAACGTGATAGGTAAGCAACATGTGAAAACATATATAGAGTATTTTTTTAAATACATGTACTCAAAACACATCTCTACAGAGAATCGTTAAAAGCCACCAGGCGTAAATTTCTTTTTAGAGCGCAAATTTATGACAAGGAATGTAATGGTTTCATTAGCAAACATGACAGGCATATAACTTCTTTAAGAGAAGTTTATAAATGTTTATTCTTAGGAGAGTTTTGTGGGGAGGGTGGTACACGTAGGTATATCAAGTCCGTAGTCTAATGATAAAAAAGGCATTTATTTTACACAATAAAGATTTCTTATTCAATATATACTTATCGATACACTTCAATACTCTCAACTCCCTTGCCAAATCACTTAACCTAGTGCTTCTCCATTAATCACATAGATTAAACGTTATACGGTGAAAGTTTCAGATCAACTGTGCCAGACTACGAATGTATTGATCCATGCTCATATATATATATTCTTTTCTTTAAAAAAAAATAAAATAGTATGATACTGTCCTAAAACAAAAGAACAAACTAAATATAAGATTTAAAACTTGAGGGAGGTTGTGCTTGATCAGCACTGCTGGGGAACCATGGTAGAATGACTGTTTTGTTTTTAAATCCCCCGAAACAGTTCCATGGCAAACAACTGATGATCCCTACAAGAAAATAGTTATATTTATAATATAAGATCTAATTCTGTGTAAAACATAAATCCATCTAAACATCTCTCATTAACAGTTATTAGTGAATAATTGACTTACATGACAATGAAATAAACGAATAAAACAGAACATAAAAACATTTCTGTAGGAAAGATATTTAGTTTAAAAAACATTTTTCGGAGTAACACCCTGAAGTTTTAAGACTAAGATTTATATAAATATCATCATCATCATCATCATCAGCCGTTATAAGTCCACTGCTGGACGAAGGCCTTTCCCATCTCCTTCCATGACATCCTATCTTGTGCTAATCTCTGCCAAGTCTTATCGGCAAACCTTTCTATCTCGTCCCGCCATCTTGTGTCTGGCCGTTTCCTACTTCTTTTACTATCCCATGGGCACCAATCTGTTAGTCTTTTCCCCCATCTATTCTCATCTCTTCTCGCTAGGTGGCCGGCCCATCTCCACTTTTGTTGCTTAATTAGTTGTAAACTTATATAAATATGAAACTTCTATATTAAAAATAAAAAAATAAAAAAGAGTTTTAGCGTTGATCTTTTTTACGATCTTATATTATAAAGAAGTGAAGTGGCAATGACTTCATACTCTAGGGGCGTAACTAGGGATTTTGGGGCCCGAGGGCTTGACTCCTTGAGGGACCCCCTCCAACATTTAATGCAGTGGTGCCCAACATTGTATAATGTTAGTAGAAATGCCGTAGAAGAACTACTATTCATAAAGCTTTTAAGGCACCCCTTCCATTAGGGGGCCCGGGGAAGATTTTAAATTATCCCATCCCCTCCCCCAGCAACACCCCTGCTCAGGGTCTTTTATTTTATACCACATTTACATGAACAACTTCAGAAAAAGATTAAATACCTAGTTCTATTTTCGTGGAATAAGATCGACGCTATTTTTCTAATAGAGTAGAAACCGTCAACCGAATCTGTAACCAAAACTGTCAACATAGGTTTCTATCAGTTTTCAAGTTGGTCTGCCTGGCTATATGTGTATGTATGCATCACGCGTACAGGCCGCACCAATGGAGTTAGAGGGCCGAAAATTGCAACATCTACTTTTCCTTATTATGTCTAGAAAAAACTTTTTTGTTTGTTTTTGGAAAATTCCACTCCTAAATACGTTTTTAGTGTTCAATTTGCAATGTACGTTTATGCTAAATTGATCACTAGTTTGTGTCCAGCAGAATTCACACTTGTTTTTTCTTCTTGAAAATTCAGACGTTTTTATTGATCACTGTCCAACAAAATGCGAGAGAAGTAACTTATTCATTGATCACCCCTTTTTTTCGAATTCTTTTAATTGATCACCCCCAACACGGCATGCTGCCAAAATATGTCGACGTTTTCTATTGAGTGACTAACCAGACCTGTTCTTTGTTTCAGTCAAGAGGAAAATGGTATTAACTACTTTCTTGCTACTCGCATCGCACGCACGTTTTATTCCAGAACATTATTAGTTATCATTTACATAAAGTAATAGCATATAGCCGAAAATAGATTTTGTCGATAGCACAACGCAACACATTGAGGTGAACTAAGCCACGACGACTGCACTTATCTGTCATGTGTGGTTGATATCCATCCTCCTCCATTTATCGATACACTTAAATACTCTCAATTTCCCTTCTTATACATTTTCCATTTTATTTTCTATCGCGTGTTTATGTACATCATTTTAAACATTGCCTTACGGAAGGAAAACATAATTTCATTATGTGAAATGAAAAACTTTAAAAATAATAATAAAAAGCACGTTTATATCATCATTACTGCTACTGCTATGGTGAATATATATTTATTTTAATAATAAGTGTAATATTAAGCTGGAAAAATGTTGTAGCTGCTGTTTTCCTTGTTGCCAATATTATATCGTGGTAATCTTGACTTGCCTATTTTTGTATCTGTGTCCGTGTTGTATCTGGTCGCACAAAGTAACAAATAACTTTTGGCTACTTGAACCGTAACTCCAAGCAGAATGAATAAAATATGGTTGGAAAACGAATATATTTCCTATCGATGTCGAGAATTTATTGCCAACTCAACTTCGGAATACCTGCGTAAACTTGATATGCCTACATCGGAAAGGTGGAAGTATATTAAAGAAGCTCCAAGACTGGCAAGAGTCTGCAACTACGAGAATCTGTCATTTTCATGTTATGATGGAAAACAAGAAAGTCTGGTGATATCTAGAGGTGTTGCTGGATGCTAATGGGTTTGCGTAAATAATGTTCAAGTCACGAAACCATGCCTAACTTCTTGATAAAGACTTTGTTGGGGACATTGCTGTTGTTGTCTCAGGAATAAGTATGAACTTGTAATGGGATTTTAAGATGAAAACACATCTCACTAAAACCAGATGAGAAAAATGCAAGAATACAATTTTGTTGTATGGTTGTTACATAGGTTTCTTCAGTTTTTGAGCTGGTCCGGCTATGTATGTATCAGGCGTACAGGCCACACAATTGGAGCTAGAGGGCTGAAGATTTAAGCATTTACTCCTTATTATGTCTAAAGAAACCTATTTATGGGGGTGGCATAAATAGGTTTTTTGTTGTGGTCAATTTACGATGTAAGTTTATGGTAAATTGATCCCTTACTTTGTGTTCGCTTCTTTTGTTGTTGATAATTCAGACTTTTTAGCGATCACTGTCCAACAAAAGGCGAGAGAAATAACTTATTCATTGATCACTCCTTTTTCCAATTTTGTAATCACCCCCAACACGGTCTGCTGCCAAAAGACATTGGTCATATGACGATTTCTATTGAATGATTAACCATACCTGTATTTACTCCTTGTTGCACTCTCCTTGTCGAAACAAAAACCACCGGCTACAATTACTGCAAATCCATCCAGTCTGAAGAATGACAGGTTTCTATGATACAGATGACGGTGTACATTTAATGTCGCCCCAATTCACAAGTACGATTTCTGAGAGAAAAAGAACACTATGTCTATTTTAGAAATCCAAGTTTTCTTTCACTTGAACTTGTGGTGACAAACATCACCGAACCGCCTTTGGAATGGAAACCAAGTCTTGTTTAGTCCGCTGTTTTAACTAGTAATGCAGTGGTGGCGGTATTCGATTATGTGAGTATCTTGAAGAAAGAAATAATTACGTTTTTGCCACTCGATGAGAACGTTAGCATGAAACAAAGACGGGCAAATCATTACTCCATACCTCTTTGATAATGTGTTCGATTTTATATCAGTTCTTGGCATAATATTATCTTTTGTATCTGATGTTGTTTCATTGTAGGTAAACTAGAATTTGTAATGGTTTAGGCCCTGTGAACTCTCTTTAACTCTTCAACTCAAGTCTCCTGTGATGGTATCCACACCCTAAGTTTAAGCTTTTCTCCGTGTCGAATTGTGCCCTTAATTCGCATGGCGACTACACTTCCCCGATTCTTTTCATCTCACCTGTATTCAATCAAAAGCTGCCGTGTCTCTTAAAACTCTTTCATGGCCAGCGCCCTCTCTGTCGTGTGGGCATAATCAAATATAGATTATTGTCTTTAATTTTGTTAGGGGCCGAAAAATCAAAAGCCTTCCTTCATTTATCGCATAGGCGTATGGGAACTCTTTGGTTAAGTTGGGGCTGAGGGCTTGATTTGCCCGAAAATTTACACGGTTTTGCCCGAATTACACTGATTTGCCCGAAAATGTACACGGTTTTGCCCAAATTGCACTGTTTTGTCCGAAAGTTTACACGGTTTTGCCCGAATTGCACTGATTTGCCCGAAAATTTACACGGTTTCGCCCGAATTGCACTGATTTGCCCGAATATTTACACGGTTTCGCCTGAATTACACTGATTTTCACGAAATTTCACACTTTCTTTCCCGAATTGGCAATTGCACCCACCCCCCACTATAACCTGGCTCATACGCCTGCCTCAAAGACAAATAATTGTGTAAAGCTTTACAATATGGAATCTCTGAAAACTTGCTTTTATTTATTTATACGTATATTACCCGTTTTTGCAGATAATGGAAATGTCAGATGAGCAGACGTGTGTGATTCAATGGTAAAGACATGATTTATGGTTGGAAACGAAGGAGTTGACACGAGTCAAGCAGAAGATGATTGAAATCAGTCTGTGTGTCGCAACTAACCTCAGCGAGGTTACTACATGCTTTCAATATTTGAATTTCTCGGAGAAATGCCCGTAAGAATTATTGCATGGGCACGCATGATTGATTCTTCGAGATATCTGGAATAATTTCATCCAAAATAATCAAAATCAGATCGAATGAATCAGCTATTGAACCTGATTTATGCCTTGCATTTATTCCAAACTTTAACTTGGGCATTGAACCGCAAAAGAAATGTTGCAAAAAATCTCGTAACGTTATATTAGAAGTACCCAAGAGCACGTACACACACACAAACACACACACACACACACACACACACACACACAGACACAAAGACACAAAGACAGACACACACACACTCTCTCCCTCCTTTTCTCTCTCTCTCTCTCTCTCTCTCTCTCTCTCTCTCTCTCGTGTTAGTTTATTACGTGGTGGAGAAACCATAAAACCCTAATTAAACTGAACTGAATTTCTGGATCTCAACCATAATGAGGCAAATTTCAATTTAATTCTTAATTTCTGCAGCCAGAACTTTAGAAGTATTAAGTAGAGGCAGCAGTTATATAATATATTAGAAACCGTAAACCAAAACTGTCAACATAGGTTTCTTCAGTTTTCACGTTGGTCCAGCTGGCTGGCTGGCTGGCTACGTATGTTCACGCGTTCAATGGAGCTAGAGAGCTGAAAATTTAAACATTTACTCATTATGTCTAGGAAACACGATTTTTTCCCCAAATTCCCCCTAAATACTTTCAGTTTGCAATATAAGTTTATGCTAAATTGGCCCCTAGTTTGTGTCCGCTTGTTCTTTTTGAAAATTCAGACTTCTTTAGTGGTCACTGCCCAACAAAAGGCGAGAGAAGTAACTCATTCACACCTTCTTCCAATTTTTCTAATTGATTAACCCCAACACGGCATGCTGCCAGAAGACGTTGGTTGTGTGACGGTTTCTATTGTTTGACTAAACCGATCTGTTGTTCTGTTCTTTCTGATAAATACAAGCTGTCCCAAAAAATATTTTTAGTCCTCCCTGGGCCCCCAATGGAGGGGGGGAGATTTATGAATAGTAGTTCACCTACTGGATTTCTACTAACATTACACAATAATACATCTCACTAACTGTTGGAGGGGCCCCTCAAATTTGAAAGGGCAGCTTATTCAACAAGTTCATGGACCCCAGACTTCTGAAAGGTCTCCCAGGGACCCGCAGGGTTCCGTGGCCCCCAGGTTGGAAACCACTACACTAAATATTGGAAAGAGAGGGCCACAATGAGCCAACCCCACAGGGCCCCCAAACTCCTGCTACGCCCCTGATCATTATATTTAATGGTTAGTCAGACTGCGCTCGGCATCACGCAAGCCATGGATAGTGATATCATGTCGCACTGGTTGCTTCATAAATATGGCGTTACACCTAAGTTAATCAAGTCCAGTAGTGAAGGGTAAAATGTTGCTCCATCTTGAAGATCATGTTACAAGCAATA
>VCCN01000623.1:2180732-2192672 GCA_006491835.1 Architeuthis dux
ATATATATATATATACACACACACATTATATATATGTAGATAGATCGATCATGTATCTAGCTGTAGTATAATAAAACTAAAAGAATCAATGACCAAGTTTCAACATGTTATTCTTCACATTTGATGTTCACTTTTAATGAGTTTATATAAAAATATTGAATTTAAATGTGACGCATATAGATCTTTTTAATCTTTCATGCATAGAGAAAAAAAGTTTCCCCAAGCCCAGTATAGTTATGTATTCAGTAGCATAAACCCCCAAATCAGTTTTTTTTATTTCCACCCTCACATATACTTTTCCTCAAGACCCCAACATTCATGATAGACTCAAATGACAGTAAAATATTGCTGTGAGTTTCATGACTAAATATGGTATTTGCTGAACTCGACCTTTTCATTTCACAAAGCATGATTCTTTTAGAGAAATAAAACTGCATTTTCCTCAAGATTTAATCTATTATTCACAAAGAAAAAAAGCTCTTTTCCACTGTCGATCCCTTGATGAAGATTTTAAACAATGCAACCTTGATAAACTACAGGCCTTTTTAAACTTTAAACATGTGTGTAGATATTTCTACCCGATAGCTGTCATAATTGCTACAAGAATGTGTCTACCTTTGAAAAACTCTCCATCTGCACAAAAGGCAATGGTAAGCTATGGATTACTTTTATTTTATGAAAGGGGAACTTACAAAGATTACCAACCAGGAATCGATTCCACAGAACTTTATTTGGATTTGTTTGATGGCAGCCGTTCAGTGGAATAAAATTCATAGAAATTGAGTTGTATGAACATATTTAGTTTGTTGAGTATTGTTTTGAAGAGAGTTTGTCAGATGTTAAGTTTTTATTATATTGTCAGAGTGAGGGGAACAGAATAAAGGAGAGAGAGAGAGAGAGAGAATGTCAAACCACTCTGTCTGATTTGATAACAAAGGTACATTTGATGTTTTGCGTATGTGATTGTAACAACGCCTAACATGTATCTTTATTATATGATTATTGTATGCTGTATATAAACAGTTTTCATGTTTTAATGTATCGTTAAGAGTGCTGTCCATCAATTGTGGACCAAGTCACATCTTTAAAAAAAACTATAACAACTGTCAAGGATAGTTTTTTGTTTTTCTTTTGTAAAATCAAAACCTGTAATTCATCACTGATCATGAGTTTTAAAGAATTTATAAACATGCAATATTTATTCCCATACGCAGCCATAGAAGTTATACATCGATAACATCTTACTTTCTAACCACTGAACTTTACTCACAAGTAATTAATCTCAGCTTAGGTTATTCATGTGTTCACACATTTATATGTATCTGGATTTCGCCCAGCCCTAACTGTTCATAGTAGAAACTTGAAATTTTGCACATACACTCTCCCCTCAATGAGTAGGGAAAATGTTTTTTTTTGTTTTTTTTTTTAAATTCCCCCCTAACTAGGTTTTTGGATGGGAGTTCAATTTTCATGTAAGCTTATGATAAATTGGTCACTAGTTTGTGCCCACTTGTTTTTTGAAAATTCAGACAATTTTTTAGTGATCACAGCCCAACTTTCTAATTGATCACCCCCAACACAGCAGTGGTGATGATTCATAATTTTCCTTGGAATGCTAGTTTTTATTAATCTTTTGTGTATACTTTTTAAATTCATTTGTGCGTCTGTCATAAATCGTTAATCTTTCATAAGTGTTCTTGAAAAGGACAGACATGTTATATTTGAAGTCTAAGACTCTCACCATTCAAGTGACATTATCAGATTATTGTACACCTCTTTTATTCTCCACTTCTTCCATTTTACGTCTACTGCATCTATAGAAGTTACTTCTTACAGATTATTGATTTCAAGTTTACATACTTATTGTTGTTTTTTAAAATGTTTTTGTTGTTCCATACTTTTCCAGTTTGATCTCTTCTATAATGAGGAGTTGATGGTCAGTTTGTTAGAGTAGCAGACTAGAGACCGTGGCTACATGCTTCAATGGCCATTATGAGTTTTTTAAAAAAGTAACCCAAAATAGTTTTCCAATACCAATGGAAATATTAATAAATTCAGGTATCATTAAAATCTTTTTACTCTAAAAACAACAGGTCTGGTTAGAAACCGTTTTGTTGGGCAATGATCATTAAAGAAAGTCTGAATTTTCAAAAAACAAGCTGACACAAACTAGGGATAAATTTAGCATAAACTTACATTGCAAATTGAATGCCCCTCTAAAAATGTATTATGAGGAGGCGATTCTCAAAAAACAAAAGAAATGTTTTTTCTAGGCATAATAAAGAGTAAATATTGATTTCAGCCCTCTAGCTCCATTGGTCTGGCCTGTACAGCCAGAGTGACCAACTTGAAAACTGAAGAAACTTGTGTTGACAGTTTCTAATATATTTTTGAGTTGTGTAATAATACTGAAAATGTTGCACATTGCAAAGGTATATATGTGGCTATGAACAAATGTTAATACTTAGATTTTGTCGGTTTTGAAAGAATATAACTAATTTATAAGTTAACCATTGCTAATAACCGTGATTAATTTGGACAATGATGTTGATGAATATCGTCCAAGTTAATCACTTTTATTAGAATTTCATGAGTTGCATAATAGTTGAAAAAGAAGTCAACAGCGCAAAACATGTTCCATCGAATTCATCACCTTTTGGAAAAACAAGTTATGGTATTTTCGTTTACATCACTTTAGCAAACAACAGTTTTGTCTAAATCACTTTGGTCCTCACAATAACTCCAAAAGTTCTCAATGAATTTCAATGACATTTTGTCGAAATGTGGTTCATTGGCTAAGGAAGAATTGATGACATTTTGGGGTGTTCCAAGGATTTTCTTTTCCATTGAGAGGAAAAGAATTCCAGGATCAGTCCCGAAATTTAATAAAAAAATATCTTTCAATTGAAAAAAAAAAAAAATCAGTGGATCCACTCAAAGATTTCATGAATTCTTTCTTAGCCCATGGCCAACCATTCAACAAAATGTCATTGAAATTCATTGAGAACTTTTGGAGATATTGTTGGGACAAAAGTGATTTTAGACCAAAGTGATTTAGACAAAACTGATATTTGTTAAAGTAATGTAGACGAAAGTGCTGTACCCCCAAAACACACTTAAACTAATCTTTTTATTAACTGTAATTACTAAAAAAGAAGGCTAGATTTGATTTTTTTCAATATTTTTTAATGAATGTCTTTTGAAGTTCACATTGAGATATCCAAACAGACAGATTAGTGAGATATGTAATTTCATCTACTTGAAATGCAAGAGAAGATATTTTATCAATGTTCAACTAGGACGATGGTCCTCAAGACCCCATTTTATCAGTAAGAAAACATGGAATGTACAAATAATACACTAGTTCATAAGGAGCTACCAACAGTGAGTTTAGTGCTTTATTGCTTCAACGCTTATTACTTCTCCTGTCACAAATTATCTTATTCCTCACGGATGCAGTAATCAATCCATTCTGATGGGAAAACTCCAGCTATGCCATAGATTTAAAAAAACAAACAAAAGAAGACAGGTCTGGTCACTTGTCACTCAATATAAACCGTCATGCAACCAATGTCTTTATCAATGAATAAGTTACTTCTCTCGCCTTTTGTAGGTCAGTCTGAATTTTCACTAAACAAGCATTAACACTGCCAGACACAAACTAAAGGACCAATTTAACATAAACTTACATTGTAAATTGAACCTCCCACTAAAAACCTATTTTGGGTGGGAATTTAAAAAAAAAGAAGTTTTTTCTAGACATAATACGGAGTAAATGTTTAAATTTTTAAAACCTCTATCTCCACTGGTGTGGCCTGTACACATGACACATACATAGCCAGTCAGCCAGACCAACTTAAAAACTGAAGAAACTCATGTTGACGTTGACAGTTTTGGTTGATGGTTTCTAGTATTGTACTTTGCGTAGGTCTTGAAAATATGCCAAATCTTCTTCGATCAATTTGGTTGCCGTTGCCTTTTTTCTCTCTCATTATGCATTAATGTCATCCTCCAAAGCACATCATATGACATCACTGCGGCTGCAACAAGCACATCTGATTATTATAAACATGTCAGTTGTTCTATTCAGCACGAATTCAATTCACAAATGAAATTTATGAAAATTCCAACATCCATTTTAGCCATTATAGAAATTGAATATGAAGGCAGGGATGAAGAAATTACACAATTTTATTTTAAATAATGACATACTGTACATTTTGGCAGATAAAACACTAAAAGCTTAAAAAAAACACCCCCCAAAATGGGGTTGTCCTATAGGCCAGTGACTAAACAGTGAGCTAAAACCATGAAATTCAGACTGAAATTGGAGTCTCATCTTATCCGAAGGTCGCCTTATCTGATGAAATATACGTTAACTATTTCAATGTTGATGTTTCATTTAATAATGAAAGAACAGAATTTTCAAGAACTTCACAAAGCACAATATTCCATGTGAATAATGTTTTTCTTCTTTTGCACCCACCGCTTCACCATTTTTCTCTATTTGACTATTATTACAACACGTACATTTTGTAATACACTGTCTCTGAAAAAAAAGCAACAAACTGTGCATCATTAAAAACGGGTTGAAAAAAGAGTATTTGGCTATTGTTACCTTTCTTGTTTCAAAATGGCCACCTCCAGCTGAATTTAAAGTCACAGAAACAGACAAGATTCCTCAGAACAACATTTTTTAGTGTTAGGATTAGTAGGTAGGTTTGGGATTAGTGATTCAACTCATTGAATGTAATTTCCAGTTCAGGTAAAAAACAATCTCTTGTTACTAGCAATGGGACAATAGATATAAGTGCAGCAGGCCTACCACGTTTAAGTACAGCATTTCTTTTTTTCTGATAAATGAACACACCTTCAGTCATTTTGAATTTAAAAAGTGAAAAAATGTTGAAATTGTCATCTACTTCTCTGACTTTTGAAATGGGAAAGGTTACAATTGCTGAGTATTTTTTGTGCCAACAGAAATCATTAATAGATATGTAGGTAGCAAGGTAATTTATCAGTGTGTTTCAAGGCAGTGTAGAAAGCGTTATGGACACTGCGTTGGTAGTTATGAACAAGCATATTACTATGCAGATTGTAGTTCATCTTGCTATAACAAGAGAATAGTTTTAGTTATGCTTGTAAAATCAGCAACCCTCAAAGTCAATAATCCTAGTTTCTTAGTTTCATTAACCGTATGAATTTTTTATTGGGAAAATATTTGTTTTATTCTTTTAATTCTTACCAACAAATAAATGTTCAATTTTGTTAAAGGTTAGTATTAGTAAAGATATAGAAAGGCACATATATGTCAAAAAAATATAACACAAAAAAGACAAATTAAAATCAGAGCTGATTTAAAAATTCAATGTCCCTTAGGACAAGGAGAAGGAAAAAAACGGTTGTACTATTGAAATATGTTTTTTTAAGCAAAACAAGGCTATGTCCTACAAAAAATAAATATATTCTGCCAAAATGTACTTTCCTAAGAATACTCTCTCTCTATATATATATATATATATATATCTTCCCGCACCACATTACACTGACTCAGTAACAAGACTGGTGATGGGACAGGATACAAAGAGGACTAGTTTCATGCATGTCCCAAGGGTATAAACACAAAATAGATATCATTGACTACAAGCAGCATCAACATTCTACTTGCTATTTTCCATTTTCTAAACTCTATTTTTCTAAAATTGGTAACAAAAATGTACATATTATAATTATGCTGGTTCCAGCCTACCTATTTGCTTCCACAGTGTGCAAAACTTTCAATATTCGTACACACCCTTAAATTACAATGAGTCCACTATCACAAGTTACCTTTCAACTCAAGAATTCACTATGGAATCTGTTGGCATGGAAAAACTTTACGCTATTCAATCACAAAAAATAAAATCCAAGGCCAAACTTTTGACATGAGTGGAGTGCAGACTGCTACCCAAAAGTTCTGGAAAATTAAGGCGCATAATAGCTTCCCAAAAGAGAAAGATTGACAAGAAAATGAGGTTGTTAATTTTTACGGTGGAGTTGTTTTGAGAGTTGTGTGAAATGTCTGACGAGACACAAGAAATACTGGATAACTTGATAAGCAGATTGATCCATCCGTTCAAATCCCCGAACTTTTCGGTAGCACAAGCATTTAGATGCCGAGTATTTTATGCTGCTTCTTTCACGTTTCAAAGAATATATTATGATTTGCGAAGTTCTTGAAGATAAATGGATAAGTCACGATTCAAGACTGTAAATTGTATTTCCTTCTGTTATTATTGATAATGACTTATTTTGTGCTTTATTTTTAAAATGCAAAATGGAACTATGAAATCTCGCCCGATCCTGCTGTTCACAGTAAATATTTTTATAGTATGAATTTTTATATAAAAAAAAAAAATGTTTGGTTAGTCACTCAATAGAAACTGTGGACCAACGTTTTTAAGCAGCTTGCCATGTTGGGGGTGATCAATTAAAAAAAATTGGAAAACGGGGTGATTAATGAATTAGTTATTTCTCTTGCCTGGGATCACTAAAAAGTCCAAATTAAAAAAAAAAACAAGCGTGAACGCTGCCTGAAACACACTAAGGGACCAATTTAGCATGAACTTACATTGTAAATTGAAACCCCACTAAAGACTTATTTTGGAAGGGAATTTTAAAAAAAACGTTTTCCTAACAGTGAGGGAAGTGTGTGCACAAAATTGAACAGTTAGTGCTGGGTGAGGTCCGGATACATAGATATATATGTAGATACATAAATATATATATAAATGTCAGAACACATAAATAACCTAAACCCAGCAACTGTGTTTAAACCGGTCTGTTGTGGGTAGCTGTGATTAATAAGTAAAAATAGTGATGATGATGATGATGATGGCACTATTGTGTAAACAAGTAGTCGGATAAAACTAAGCTGTTAAACATGAAAACAAAACAAGCAGCTGATAAGCAAGAAGAAGAAATTGTCAATAAGTAAAGAGGTAAGTAAAGAAAGGCCGAATCAACCATTCAACTTGGCTTTATCTACGTTCCTACTTCTCGATGCTCTTGAATCGTGGCAAATTTATTTTGGGCTGTATTGATAAGAAAATTATCTATCATGTCTTCGGGTCTGATGCGGCTACGAGTGTAAAGCTAGGTGCTGCAACTTCCGCCTCTGCTCCTCCTTTTAAGTTTGCGCTTACCTCCAGGAAAAACGACCATTTAACATGTAGAGATGAAAAATGCAACGCTCGCTCAGTCTCGGTTGCGTCTTTAATTGCAATCCAGATTTATCTTTCTATTTGTGTCGCTCTTGTTCCTCCGATCAGGAAAGGAATGGTTCGATCTTTAATCATCATCTCAGTCTCGCCCCTTGCACTTTTCAGTTCTTTTTAAATGGAAAGGAATGAATGGTTATTTTCGATGGTCGGCCCCAATCAGCCTAAGTAGCAATACAGTAACTTATCCAATGCTTTAGGCAGCATATATAAACACAGTCTTACTGATGATAGTAAATTTCAAACACAATGTATTCATTGAAGTCTGTTTGAGTCAGAATATATCTATTCAGTCAAAAGGAACATAATAATAGACAAAAAGGCATGAAATCATTTTACACACCCAGGTCACTCTTTAACGTTACAGATGCTAAAAACATAATTTTAAAAACTTACATGTATAATCTCTAAAAAAAATTTGTTTCAATTACATGATAGTAAAATTCAATGTAATAAAAAAAATATGGGTTACAGTACTTTCGTCTACATCACTTTAGCAAATATCAGTTTTGTCTAAACCATTTTGATTTAAAATCAAAAGTTCTCAATGAATTTCAATGACATTTTGCCAAATGGCAGGCCATTGGCCAAGGAAGAATTGATGAAAATTTGAGGTGGATCCAAGGATATTTATTTGATTGAGAGGAAAAATGTTCCAGGAGCCGTTCCAAAATGTAATAAAAAAATATCAATCGAAAAAGAATCCCAGGATCCACCCCAAAATTTCATCAATTCTTCTTTAGTCCATGGCCAACAATTTGACAAAATGTCATAGAAATTCATCATGAACTTTTGGAGATATTGTTGGGACAAAAGTGATTTTAGACAAGACTGATATTTGCTAAAGTGATGTAGACGAAAGTGCTGTACCCTAAAAATACATTTCTGAGGCAGGGTTGTATTGTATTATTATGATATCCTGCCACAAAAAGGTTATTCCGGGGTCAGACACTGTAAATGTAAGTGACCCGCTCACCTTAGGAAATAGGCATATTGCGTCGGTGTCCAAAACAGGATATTGGGACCGGAAAAGACACCTGCGTAGGTGTTCGAGAAACCTATAAAGCAGACTCGAACACCGGCCAGAAAACCCGGGACCCAAAAAAGCAGAGGACAGAGACCCAAACAGCCAGGAGGCAGACCGCCTAGGGCTGGGAAGACATAAGACCAAGTTCCCCTGTTGGGAACGGTCTCTCGGCACCTATCATTTCTCTCCCACTCTTCATCCACTGGCCGAAGAAGTGTATACTATGAAATAAAAATATGTCCAGATATTTTTACAAGCAAGTCTTCGAGTTTCCTTTCTATCCAAGTCCAGGACATTCACCCCACTATACAACATTATTATAAAATGATTCTTTCAGACTAGTCCCCTCATCTTTATTACATTTTGTCCGCTGTACTCTCTGGCCTTCCTCGGGTGCTTGTTGCATTTGGTAACTTTCAGAGAATTTTGAATGGAATCCTTTCTTTGATTGGGGGGAGGGGTGTTGTTCTCATTCCTTACCTGTCAAATCCAGTCCCTTTCTGAAGGATTTTCAGAACTTGTATTCTTTCTTTTAATGCCATTCTGCCTTTCCACTCGGCTGGTGTATATTAAATGATCCAGGGCGTTCTTATCGTAGGTCTAACATAGTTATGAATACCATAGGAGCCTCTAGTTTAGAATAAACATCAAGTTTAAGGCTTAAAAACAAAATTAAACAGGTCTGGTTAGTCACTCAATAGAAACCATCACATGACCAACATCTTTGGGCAGCATGCTGTATTCAGGGTGATCAATGAAAAAGTTACTTCATTGCATTTTGTTTGGCAGTGATCACTAAAAAAGTCTGAATTTTAAAAAAACAAAACAATCAGACACAAACTTGTGATCAATTTAGCATAGACTTACATTGCAAATTGAAGCCCCCACTAAAAACCTATTGGGGGTGGGGGGGTTTAAAAAATACAAACAAAAACAAAACCTTTTTTTTCTAGACATAATAAGGAGTATATTGAAATTTTCAGCCCTCTAGCTCCACTGGTGCAGCCTGTATATGTAATACATGCATAGCCAGCCAGGCAGGCAGACCAACTTGAAAACTGAAAGAAACCTATGACTAATACATAATTTTGTTGGTTTCTAACAAAATAAACTGCCCGAGTGGATAAAAGCACTGGTAAAAACCAGGTGTACGGTAATGTCTCCATTAGTAGACATTGTATATACAAAAAAAAACCCCTGAAAATTGAGGAGTAGGTATACTATTTCCATCCTTGGTAAAAACTCATCTGGTACTATAGAAGTTGTGAGTTCAATCTCTGTATCAAGTAGAGCAGAAATATACACTGGTTCCATGGAGGGATAGAGCGACATCAAAGGGAAGAATTGGTTACGAGTTTTGAAACTTCCTAGGATGGAACACCATGTTAATTTTAAAAACAAACAAGAAATAATGCTTTAAGGCTGTGAATATTTATGTGCTGGGAATTTAAATGGACAAAGCCCATGTCAGGTTTTTTATAAAGGAAATATCAATGACTATGATTCACTTGTGAGAAGATTTAAGCACTAAATACAGCAAGTACCATGGAGATTTCTTCATGATAATCTGTTTTGTCACCAACGGTGAAGTGGCCTGTCCAGAAGTGATTATTTAAAAAAATAATAATGGTAATTATTATGAGAAGCCATCTTTAAATTTAAAACTGTCAGTGGTGGCTAAGTGATCAGAAAAGAAAAGCAACCTTCTTTTAATGGTGTGGTTGCAAAATCTGAGTGATCAATGCTGCCAACATCTTTTATTATCAAATTCTTTTTACAGCAGTGGGCAAATAAAAATAGTTGATAAAGAAGAAGTAATGATTGTGGTCTGTGAAACAGTGGCCATTGTTAGTCTATTCAGTCATCTTTTGCTTATGTATGCAAGAGCAGTCAACATTGACTACTGAATTATTTACATATTCAAAAATAAAACAGGTCTCAATAGAAACCATCACATGACCAACGTCTTTTGGCAGCATACAGTGTGGATGGTGATCAATTAAAAAACTGGGAAAAGAGGTAATCAATGAATATTATGATAATGGTAGATAGTAGTCAAAAATTAATAAGAATGGTTTAAAATAATTCATCTAATAAAAAATAAATAATAATAGCTTTACTAAAACCAAAACAAACATTGCTTTTCCAGCCTTAGTTAAATTGCGATGAACTAAAAATTGCGATGAAGGTAAATAGTAGTTAAAAATTAATAAGAATGGTTTAAAATACTTCATCTAATGAAAAACTAAATTGCTTTACTAATATTTCTAGTACATAAACCAAAACACAACTGACAGAAGGTGTGGATTCGCTCAATTGTCTCATGCTCATTTGTCACCATTCATTTGTATCATGCTCAATTGTCAGCCAACTGTATATAGCATACATTTTGTCTACAAACCATCAGTGTGCATGTATTGGATACATTCCTCATTTCCATTTTGACTATCAACAAATAGACCAACACAGAGACAGGCTTTATTATAGACAGATACAATCATTATTAACATAATTCTCAGCATCTACATCCTGAATAATTCTCAGTCTATGGGAAATAAGACAAAACAGAAAATAAACTGTGCTGATCACAATTTCAAGAAAAGGTCATTAAAAATAAAAAATAAAAGAGCAACAATAAATGATTTTTATTTTGCTTGTTCTCCTATTTCTTTTTTTTCTCTCTTTTTCTCCAGATGTTGCTTTTGTTTTCTCAGGTCTCTCTCTTTTTCAGCAGAAAATCGTGACTTATTTTGGAAATGAGATTTATTGATTGGTTTCTTTCTTATTGGGAAGCATTTCTTCTCCCGGCAGCATTAACGGATGGTTTTGCTGCTTTTAAAGAGACACCTACACAAAATTATGCTTTAATAAAATATATGTAACATCATGCTGGCTCCTCTTTTCCATTTGGAAACATTACTTAATTAATAACATCTTGTTACATAGATGTACAGTATCTAAGAAGGTTGCGATATGGTGATGGTATCAAATTGGGAATCAGAAGATACTGACCTTTCTAAAAATCACAGAAGAAATGTATCATTCCAGGAGTTCTTTGTACTATTGATCTCATTCTTTTTTTCGCTTTTGTTGTTACCACAATATTTTGTCTGATCTATTCTACAACCTTCTTCTGGTATACAATCCTTAAAAAAAATGATGGGGTCTCTTTTTCAAAAAAATGGTAGTAAACAGAAAAGAAATGGTAGCAGATATACCGACTGGATCAACCCACAATCAGTTCAATAGTGGAAACAACTCAGAAGATATACTGTTCAGTTCTCAGTATACATAATAGAAATAAGAGGAAGAAAATGTTCTAATTCAAACACAGAAAGAAAAAAAAAATGGATGTATTTGGTAGAAATTTGAAAGGTAGATGTTTTACATCTAAATTTAGGTGTTCGGTGTAATTTTAAGATTGGCAAAATCCTGATATTTTGGAAAAATTGGGTCTTTTTGGATGATCCCAAAATTTTGTTTGGCTATAAAATGGCTAACTTTGGCTATAAATTTAGATGTAAAACATCTACGTTTCAAATTTGAAACTGCAGACCCCTCTGCTGTAACAAACATAATTTTAAATATATTTTAAGCTTTTCTAAATCCAGCCTATTAATCATTAAAACTAATTTTCTTTGAATCAATTTTTGG
>VCCN01000623.1:2192912-2205488 GCA_006491835.1 Architeuthis dux
AAAAAACTTGCATATAAAAGTTTCATTCGAAGAAATAACCGAGAACCTAAAAATAAACATTAATGACTTCAAAACATTGCAATATTCTACTTAATAATTAATGAAAATTTGTTTTCCGTTTCTTTTGACTGAAATTTGGGCATTTTTCTTTCTAGTAAAGCCAAGAAAAAACTCAAGAACTAATTTTTTTTTCAAGTTTAATTACATTTTTAAAATAGGGTATCGATGTCGGCTTGATTATTTCTCTGATCATTTGCAAAAATTCATTTAATGATATAATGTTTTTTACCATTCTGTTCTTCCAATGTTGTTAAAGATGTAAAATAAAATTATTTTTCAGAAATTTCACCGTTTTGGTAAAAATGGCAAAAAAAAAAGAAGAAGTTTTCGACAAAAAGGCAGTCGGCGAAGAGCCAAGTTGGTAAAACATTAAAAACAGTGTGTTGGCGACACATTGTTTGACGAAACGACTGAGAACCACTAATACTGAATAGACTGAAAATTCCAACTTAGTCTGGCACTGAGCTTCATTGAGGCAATAGAGAGATACTTGGGCTCAAACATAAACCCCTATGCAACTATGCCAGCCATAAGGCAGATCTATAAATACACATACAAAGTTCCTCCATTCAATGCATTACTGTGGTCGGAATGTTTAATTAATTAATTAATTTAAATTAGAATTTTGAGTAAATATACAATTTTTGGTTTACATCACTTCAGCAAATACCAGTTTTGTCAAAATCACTTTGGTCTAAAATCACTTTTGTCCCAACAATATCTCCAAAAGTTCTGGTCCAAGTGGATCCAAGGATTTGTTTTTGATTGAGAGTGAAAAGATTCCCTGGATCCACCCCAAAATTTCATCAATTCTTCTTTAGTCCATAGCCAACCATTCGACAAAATGTCATTGAAATTCATTGAGAACTTTTGAAGATATTGTTGGGACAAAAGTGATTTTAGACCAAAGAGATGTAGATGAAAGTGATGTACCCCTTACACGTCTTGCTTTTTAATACTAATTTCTTTACCACTATAATCATTGACATCACCACAACAGAAGATAATTACTTTTAGTTTGGGCTAACACCATTATAATTGCGTCCCAGGCTAGAGAGCTCAGTCTGCCCTGCTATTTACCCATAGCTGGGGAGAAAAGAGATGGATTCATGCCTTTCCCAAAGTGAACACAAACAGCCTCAGCTGGACTTTGAATTTGGCTCGTCGGTTCCATTGTCCACATTGCTAACCGCTATGCCTCTCACACCCCCAGAAAACTAATAGACAGAAGTTCCACAGTTCAATACTAGAAACTTAACTTCAAAATCAATATGAGTTTGCAATATCACTATTTGCAAAAGAAAACACTAAACTTTTACAACCTTCAGCAGATGATGGCAGCTATAATGGTAAAGTGAGAATCAATAAGCCAAGCATATGCAGTGAAGTAACAAGCCTGGCTGCTGCATAGTCAAACTCCACTTCAACTTTCGATTGAAGATGATTACTGCAACCTTTGTATTGTATATAATAAATTTTAAAAAGTATATATTTTTTAGTATAAATGTTTTTAGTTATTAGAATGAAATAAGCCTGTGCATATCTGTATGATACATTTTTGTTAATATCTAAGACTTGTCAATTGAGCTCAGTCAGTAAGACAGCCTCTTGGCAATCAGTTTGTTGTGAGTTCAAATCATGGTAGGGGAATGTGAATTTTACATATCGGTTTACACCCCTAATTTTGGTGAGTCTTGTTCTTGTTACAGTAGGAAAACAAAGTCAATTCCAGACTTTGTACTGAACTTTGACAAAAATCATCCCTTTGTTGCCCTTTGCAAACCTGTGGAAAAGAGAAGTGCTAACAGTAGCTGAAAAACCAAACCAACCAAAACATTTATGATAATTCATCTTTAATTATTTACTTGAATAAAACATGCACTCTTCAACAGAAACAGAAACATACCTCTTTACAGAAAGAGTCAACTAGTACAAGCAGGTATTGAAAGAATTTTAATTTGGTTGCTTCAAGAATCTCCTAATTGTCCTTTTCATCAGTCTCTTCTTTTAGGAGAACAATAATGAATTTAGGAGATGAGGAATTTTCAGGCATTCCAGACAGTTACTCAGACTGTAGACTCATTGTAGTCACCACAAACTTTGTAGGTTAAGTGAAAAAAAGTCTTATCAATGAACTAATATCAACTTTTAATATTTACACAAATCTGTTGTAACCTAAAATTATGTCTAACTATTTTTTAACTCATCAAGGGAATGTCAGAATCCACATAACATAAAACATTAAGAAATATCTGCTCTCATATGCTTTGAGACTAGTAAACATTTAGAAATCGCAAAAAATCTGATGTAGACAGTTATGAAATTTTGTGAGTACAGCTTATTGATTGAGTACTGATTATTATTGAGTACTGATTATTATTGAGTACTGATTATTGTTGTTTTTCACAATGTAGCTTATAGTAATTGAAAGCATGGGACTTAATAGTTATGTCTTAGAACTGTCAAATACTGAATACAGTGAGTTAAAATTTTATTATGACTCATTTTAGGAGTGATATCATTAGAATGTTTTCTAAATAGCATTTCCCAAACCCTTCTGCAATGTAATACTGCAAATAAATTTGCTCTGGCATGCTTAATTAACACAATTTATGCAAAATTGTGATATGAAGTGAATTTATGAATAAATCATTTTGAAAAGAGATCTTCCCTAGAAAGAAAAGCTGTTTAATCTTATATGCGAGTGTGTGCATTAATTTATGTTTTTGGGTACGTGTATATTATATATATATATGTGTGTGTCCAGTCTTTTTGACTATGTTAGCAAACATTTGAACAACTAGGAAAAACCATAGCCTCTGTTGGTAGTATCATACGTGTTACATTGAAAGGTGACAGTTCTTCTTTTACAGAGAACCTGTCCAATTATTGAAGAAGAAAATGTTGACAACAGAATTTCCATGGATTACTCAATCGGCAAAACCATGCAGGGCCATGATATTTTTTTTAATTGTACAGCAATTCACCTTTTTCGAGATATTGTTAATCATAAACTGGGCCTCATGAGATATTGCTAATCATAAACCGGGCAGCATGAGATATTGCTAATCATAAACCGGGCAGCATGAGATATTGCTAATCATAAACTGGGCCACAAATTCACCTTCAGAATAATTTTTATAATGTTAGGAACTTGCATGCACCATTTTGCTGAACTGTTCACCTTTTACAAAAAAGCTTATTTAGACTACCGATCTGTTTCTCTAGTGTTTCAATTTTAAACTTTCTGATATCTCCTTTAAATTTATCAAATCCGGAATGTTTAGTTGTGTAATGACGCTTAATGTTAAATTCCTTAAATGCGGAGTGGGATTCAGAACATATTAGATACCATGGTCTGTTTTTTTACTTCAACAAAGAAGTAATCATTTGTCCACTTATCCTGGAATTTTCTCATTTCTTTAAAAAAGGTTCCATAAATATACACAACAGAATAGAAAGAATGAATAACTGCAATTTGTAAGGTTCCCTTTTTCTTAGATGAAATTTTAATAAAACATTATTTTCCTCATGGAATTAAGCATGCCATTCAGAAAATCAAAAGGGCCATGGGCCGCGGCTTGCCCATGGCTGACCTAAACTGTAGACTAGAAAGAAGTATCAAATTAGAGTTTGAGAAAGCAACCTGACATTCAATCTACAAAACGGCAAACTGTATGATGCCATACCTTAACTAAGTTTGACATGGAATAGTTAGGAAAAAATGAGTATACAGCCCAAATAACAAATTCCTTGTAAATATTTTATAGTTTATATTCATTTTCTAGTTGATGGTATTTTCAAATTCAAGTTCTTCATCTTTATTTTTTTTCATAAACACATTAAGGAATGTGTCCATTTCCAGCTGTGTTACATACATCCCAATAACCATATTGGATAAGACGGACAAAAGAATAAAGCCTTTAAAAGGAATGGCTGTCCGAGCAAGAACCTTAACTGTATCTCCTATCCTCTTGGTTGGTTCAATGGGGGCAGTGAGATATTTTTTGGCTTGGATTAGGCAGAACATAGGGCTGATTACAGATGGGTAGATACCCCCACATATACCTTGGTAGATGGTGGATTTTGTCAGCAAACAAGTCGGGCAAGAGAAGTCAGCAATGAGAACCTTTCGGGTAACAAGGACTGAGTGTATAATAAAGGTAACAACTGTGGGCATACAAACAGCTATCATGTAGCCGGAGGCCCGGCCATAATGCCTCAGTTTGAAATGATTGCGGAAATAGTTGTTGGTCAGAACACATGAAACTGCGGTAACAGCTGCACAGACACCGGACCCTTTCGTTAAAGGCCATCTACAAAACAAAAAAGTAAACAATAATAATAATCAATAAACTATGAAAATGAAAAATATTGAAAATTATTTTTGAAAATTATTTTTGAAAATTATTTTCAATTTCAGTGTTCTAGACGTTATAAATATTAAAATTCTAAAACTTTAAAAAATTAAAAAAAAAAAAAATTAAAATTTTTAAATTAATGTTTTTATGAATATAGTTCCTTCTTGTGTATTGGTGTATGCTTTCCGATGTACATGTTACGGTTATTTAGGTCATTTTCAACATCTTAACTATTAGATTGTGAACATCTTGCAAGCATTTTGTAGGCATGAGTATTATTAAATTATTTTTGATTGGTCAAACAGTTTCAAATTGAACCAATCAAATTGAATCTCTTAAAGAGGCTTCAGTAGTCGTAATGTCCATTTTCCAGATCTTATCTGTTGGATTTTCAATTCATATTTGTAAATGATTTCTTTCTTTTATTGCAACTTTAAAACATCTATCCTCATATTCTAGACATGTTCTTGAAATACCTCTTTGAGATCAGAGAATAGGACATAAAACTCTAATTTGAAATAAAAATAATTACAAAGGATTTAGTTATATTTCTATCTTTTTTTATATTCATTATTTATCATCTATAAGTTTTTATATATGTTTTTTTTTATGAAAATGCCAATGTTTTAATTTTCTTAAACATGTAAATCACCTGAAAAGTTCAATCAGGAATGAGTGTCTAAGTTAACATGAACAAATAACAAAAAATACAGAGAAGAATCAGACAATATTTGCAGACTGGTGTTGAAAAAGAATTTTTACATTTTTTAATGATCTCTCATTCAGTAAGAAATAAAGAAGTCCAAAAGGGCCAGATGTTCGAATTTTTATTGTGAGCAAACATTTAATTCTTCCAGTTTAAGAGATTGACGAACAATCATCAATTTATCACCTAATCTATTTGAATTTCTTAAATGTCAACTATTATTTCTTTCATCTTAATTTCAGTTGTTTTTATTGCAACTCCCAAATTGTGATTCTACGATCGTTAGTAAGCAGCGTGAAATAAAGAATAAGCCTCTATTGAGGGAATGCGAGTTCAAGTTTTGCCAAAGGCTTATTCTATATTTCTGATTCATGCTGCTTACTATCTTACTTACTAGAATCACAATCTGGGAATTGCGATGAAAAGCAACTTAAGATAAAAGAAATATGAGTCAAAAATGAATAATAGTTGACGATGCTTCATATAAGAAATTAAAATAATATTACTACTAATACTACTAGGTTTGTAAAAAAAGATGGCAGCATATCAGGTGTTCAGGGAAAAAGAAGAATATAGCTATATGGTTAGATTTGGTGGCCTTTGTAGCCTACTCGGTAAGGCAGCTGTCACATTAAGACAGGCTTTTTGAAGATATGAGATGCAAGTTTGAGTCTTACAGGAGACTTATTCTTTATTTCTGATCCACACTACTTACTAATGATTGTGGAATCTGGGAGTTGCAATACAAAGCAACCGAAATTAAGATGAAAGAGATAATAGTGGAAAATTAACATTAATCACCTAATCTATTGATTTTTAAAAAAACATTTTCTAAGATAACTTTGTAATAAAAACTTCAAACAACCCTAAAATTCCCGATTTAAAAAATAAAATTTTGCATTAAAATAGCTCTGTTGACTTCTAAAGTTTTCAACATTATATGAGTAAGCGGAGATTCTAGAATATTGACAAAAAGTATTATTATTTAAATTTTCATGACTACTTTTTACCTTAAAAAATAAAAACAGAGAAATGTATTAAATACTGTAACTACCAGAAATCTAAACAAACAATCTGTAAGAAGGATAGATTTAAGGCTGTTATTTCGAGCTTCTGCTCCCAGTTAAGTCTCGGTGGCTTAATTGGTAAAACAGACCAAGCTAAACGGTGATAGGGGCTAGGGGATGTGGGTTAGAGTCCCACCTGAGGCTTATTCTTTATTTTCCAATCAACATTATTTGCTCACTGCCAGAGGATAATCAGTCGGAGCAAAAGTCACAATAAAAAGCAACTAATAAAAAATTTAAGATAAAGGTAAAAAGTAGTCATAAAAATTTAAATAATGATTTATAATACTTCATCTAACAAAAATAAAAATGGATAAATGACAAAAAGTACTTTAAAATTCCTGCCTATACAAATACACATGAATGTATCTGGAGTGAAAACTCAGCTTTAAACCAGGCTGCAGAGGCCAGAACTGTAAAGCTCCACCTTTTGGAAGGAGAGTGGGTGTCAAGGCCACTGATCAAGTTTTTTTTCTTTCTTTGTTCTTGTATAGTGTGCCAGAAAGTAGAAAAACATGAACATATAGACATGTGGCATAACAATGGCATAGAAAATGGGACCAGTGAGCCGAGTTCAAATTCTGGCTGAGACTGCTTACATTCACTTTGCATTAATTCTCTTGGGAAAGGCATGAATCCACTTCTCCCTGCACTTGGTTCCATCACCAGAAATCTTGACAAAATGTCTTGTCACTGGCATGACACAAAGGATGACAGAGAAAAGTAATCAAGTGAGCACTTGGGCAAACCACTTTCCCATAACTACCTTATATGCCAAAGCAGTAACAGCATAGCTGTAACCCCGCCACCCCCACCCACTCTCCATAGTCAACCTAGACAAAGCCCAACCAATAATGTGGTACAAGTGTGTTTGGGTGAAAGCAAGTACAAGTAAAAAGGAAAGCATTTGCAAGTTACTCTGCTAATCCATGAAGTCTTTGTGGCCGATTGGTATAAGCAGCTAGGCGTAAACTAGTCTCCCTCTGGCAATGAGGGTGTGATTTTGATTCTCACTGAAAGCTTACTCTTTATTTCCAATTGCACTTTTATTCATTGCCATAGAAACAGTGACCTGAATTAATAAGTTGTATAAAGGTAAAAACTAGTCAAATTTAATAAAAAGTGGTGTGTTAGAATGCTTCATCCAATAATAATAAAGATTGATTTAAAAATTAAAATGTGTGCAAAAATGAAAGTGAAAGTAGTTTTAATACTTTGTGTGACTAACACTTAATACACTGTGCATTCATGTCATTATTTCTGGGCAGAATAGAATCTACTTGAATAATGAACGGAGTGATTTTCTTGGTTCACTCTCCATAACACTGGACTCTTTCACTCTAGGGTAAAAATTTTGCTGATAAAAATACCTCCCACCCACCATTTGAAACTATGGACTCTTCAACTGAATCAAATTCACAATTTTCTTTTTCTTAAAAAATTGTTTCATAGAAATTCCAATATATCCGTGAATCTTTCCACGGGTATTAACTAGTACTTATATAAAGGGAGACCTTTTTTTTTCTGACCGTAACACTGGAGTCTTTCACACAGTGGTAAAAATTTTGCTGATAAAAATACCTCCTACCAATCATTCAAAACTATGGACTCTTCATCTGAAACAAATTAACTTTTTTTTTTATAAAGAAATCGTTTGATAGAAATTCAAATATATCTGAATCTTTTCACGGGGATTAACTAGAGCTTATATATATTATGTAATGTGCAAAGTTACCTTTGTACAGGTGAGTTTAAGCACTGATCACACAACTCTGATATACAAACAGATGGTATTATTAGCACCAAGAAAATAACCTTTCATCAGTTTTGCATCTATCACCCACGACAGTTAATTTGTAGAAACAGACTTACCTCCACAAAACCAATCTATTTTAAGGTGGTAGACGAATCAAAGATACATTCTATTTAGATCTTTGCCCATGTTGCAAGAAAACCGAGAAAATCTGACACCACCTAATTTGTAACTGGATTACAGCAGACATACATAGGGACCTAATTTCTTTTAGTGAGTTTAGAAATGGAAGGTCGTACAGCACCATTGCCGACAAAAAATAACAAGACAGATTGGTCTCACCGAGATATTTTAGACAAACTAATCAAAAGCTAGAAGTCTTAAGGAAAACAATGATTCCTGAACATTAATTTAGAACATTCTCCAGCAAGAAGGTACATACGAAGCCAAGATAAATTTGGGAGCTTATAAGAACAATTCTGAGAAATAGTCTTTTTTTCAGAAAATTCAAAACTTTAAAAACTAGGTCAACTTAGAAATGCTAAAGATTTTTTAGGAAACTAAATTTTCTGACATTTCAGTCACATTAACAGACTAACAATCACTTCTGTCGCATTAAGACAGGCTTCCTGAAGATAAGGGATGTGAGTTTGAGTCTGGCAGGAGATTTATTCTTTATTTCTAACTCATATCTTCTCCAATCATTGTGGTTCTGTTGAAAACCTGGGAGCTGTTACAGAATGTATAGACTAAAATTTGTTTTCTGAATAACATAATTAAATTGCAATTTTGTAAGTTTTGAAGAAGAAAAAACATTTTTTTTATATATCATTAAATCATACATTTCTTTTTAGCGAAAGAATTGAAGATGATTACAAAATGGTCTTATTTAAAGACACCAATTGAAAACAAAAACAAAAACAAAAAATGAAGTTAAAGATACTGACGTGAATTTATTCTTGAGCCATACCAATGTTCAATTATTTAAATTTAAATTCATCAAATACATTTAACAAGGTTTTTTTGTAATTGTATTTTTAGCCAATTTACCATATACTGGGTTTTGAAATTTTAATAAAACCTTTCACATTCAAAGACTATAGACTTTTTAAAAAATTTCAAAACAGCATACTATCAAATATATTGCACAATCACAACATTGTTTTCTAAGAGCTTAATATTTGATAAGGCTGAATGCAATGAGTAAAAATTTTTTTGCTATTATTCAAATTCTTAGCATGGTTCCAAAATGAAATTGTTGAATTACTTGAAGATTTTATTGTTTTTTATATCAACGTCTACTCTTCAATTATTATCAAGAGTGTTAAGTATTTTGAGTTATTCCCCTTAGGCAGGCGAGTTCTTATCAACTTCCGGTAGGGGGCACTGTTTTACGTTCTGGTCAACGAGCAGCCATATTGTTATTGTGTTTACTAGGAGGTAGGAGATCAGAGAGCTCGAGAAGCCACATGTGTGAATCATTGACCACGGCCATTATTTGAATAAAGGATCTGTGAGTGCATCTTCAGTTTGCATTTTTAATCTGTTAATATCTGTCATTAAACCAACCTTACAAAGACTTCATAGGAAATTGTGAAGCAATAAGCTTAATATCTTTGGCTGAGTGTTTTTTAAGAAAGTGAAATTAACAAAGTGGTGTTAGTTATGGTGTGCAAACTCCAGCTTGCATGACAATACAGCAGGAAGTTCTTTCCTTTATTTTTGTCAAACTCCTACTATTGGAGTTGACTTTATTTTCCTACCTAACAACAACAATGACATTCAGGTTAAGACCAAAAACTGAAAAGGTCTGAGTCACGTGCACAGCCCTAACAGTTCATAGAAACTTGAAATTTAACACACACTCCCCTCAATGAGTAGGGAAGACAGTTATGTTTTTTTATTAAATTCGGCCTAGTGTCTGAAATAGTTGCATTTTTCTATGTACATGTCATGTGTACAGGCTGCACCAATGGAGTCAAAGTGGAGTTTGACCCTGAAGCAGCCAGTCTTGTCTGGTTTAGTTTTGTTATATAATGGGAAGTTATCAGTCCTTATCAGTAACAAATTGCAGTTGGGAATTTTTGAGATTTCAAATTAATTATTCTTCAGTCTTTGAAACCTCTTTTACATTCATTTTTTTCTATGTTAAGAACATCTTTTATATCTATAAAAATTTAATGAAGCATTTTATTTGGTTAACATAGGTTGGTGCATAACTTATGATATCAATATGTTTCTCTGCTGTTCTCACATAGATACAACTTTGAATTAGCCAATTGCAATCAATACATATTTAACAAAATATTTATCCTTACACATGCTAAGGCATGAATATATCTAATATAATTCGAACTTAAGACTCATTTGAAATAAATATATACAATTCAAATAGTTCCTTCGGACAATTGAACACCTTGTTGTTTGTGTTGTCAACACAACATTTTGGCTGATCCATTCTTCAGCCTTCCTCAGGTGGAATATCCAAATGTGATAGGATAAACAGAGATTTTTAATGAGGCAACCCTTATAACATAGGATTCAGGTGTTAACAACACAAACAACAAAGAGGAGTTCAATTGTCCAGAGAACTCAAAACTATAGAAAACAAATATATACAAGATGGACCAAAAGAGAAATATTTTTCTCTTGTTTCAGATCCAAAACACAAGTCTAAACATACAGAATCTAGAGGAGATTCAAACTAGGGCAACTGGAACTCTTTAAATGTTATAAAGAAAACAAAAGAAAACATTCTTAGAAAAATTGAGGGCATGATGTTTCAAAAGGAATTATTATTCAAGGAGGCAGCAATCATATCTTCTTCAATCATAACAGAAAATACCATAGAAGTATTTAAATATATTTGTATTTCCATTACAGATATTGCCAAATGAGTATGTATTTACATAAGTGAACTCTTTAGTCATATTCATATGATATAAATCTTTTTCTAAAGTGTATTTAACAAATGGTAGCTCTATAGTAAACAAGCAGAACTGGTTTTTGTTACTTTTTACAGAACAGATGTTATTTGAAATTACTTGAAAAATAAAACAGAAAATTCTGAATATCAGTTTTTGGAGTATTTATATTGATCCTGTATTGCTGTATGTATCACCTTTTATATTAAGAATTCTAAAATACACAAGACCTGAAGATTTTTCTTGTAGAACAGAATAATTATAATGTTTATTATTAGTTCTAGATTCAGTCTTCATTATTACTGATCCATTAAACATTAGCAGACACTTACAGGCACAAGGTGAAAAAAAAAAAAAAATGAAATTTTCCCCATTTCTAACAATGCTTTGAATAAAATCAAAGATGGCTGTCTAACCTTTTAAAAGTACTTACACTTCAGATTGCGGTTTCCAATTTGCAAGTCGATTAATTTGAAAGAGAAAGACATCATCAGGTGAGACAGGTACGGCTCCTTCTGGCATCTCATCATAATGTGACAAACGGATAATTTCTCCAGATTTTGAATTACGGATCATATTAACAGATTTCACCTGTCTGAAAGAGAAAGAAAGTGTTGTATAGTGGTTGAATGTTCTGGACTTGGATAGAAAGGAAACTTGAAGACTTGCTTATAAAAATATCTGGACATATATTTATTACATAACATACATCTTTGTCAGCTGGAAAGTGAAGAGTGGGAGAGAGATGATGGGTGCCGAGAGACCGTTCCGAACAGGGGAATTTGGTCTTATGTCTTCCCAGGCCTAGGCGGTCTGCCTCCTGGCTGCTTGGGTCCTCTCCATCTTCTGCCGCATCAGGGACAGCAGTCTCAGGCCTTTCGGCTCCACTGATGTCGAGTTTTCTATTCGGGTCTGCTTTATAGGTTTCTCTAACACCTACACAGGTGACATTCACATCCTGTTTGTTCGACACCTACGCAATATACCTACTTCCTAAGGTGACTGGGGTCACTTACATTTCTGCACAGGTGTTCGACCCTTTTCATGGTAGGATATCATAACAAAAGGACAATTTAACCATGGGCCTTCTTATTTGAATCTTAGCTAAAAAAATCAAAAATAAATCACTTGTTTGATTAAGGCAAAACTTTAATTTTAAATATATATTTTTTAAATAAAGAGAAATCTGTGTTAATAAATCTGATTTTATTTGTCACAGAGTTTTTGATAAACAAATAAAAAGTTCATTTCTAAAAGATTCTAAATCATGTCCGGACATAAGACATGAAATTTGGTACTAATCTTAGTTTTGATCAGAAATAACTTTTGGACTAGCAAAATAGGGAATCTATATTTCATACAATGCATATCTGCATTAATTTCAATTGCTTCACAATGCATTTTCTACTTGAAAGGAGAAAAGTGGTTTGACCAGTACATCCACTGGCAGCAGTCGTTTAGCTGAGATTAAAAATATATTCTATATCATATAAATGTTAATATAGTATTTATAAAGGATGTCTGCAATGCCCAACATTGCAAAATATGATACAAAGTTGTTTTTATATGGGTTTTTGCAAAGAAATACCTAGGTTTCCCAGTCTTTGCCCCAGCATACCTCTGATCCTACTCTTCATGCAATAAGGAGGTGCTGTCTGAAGAAGATCCCCAGTTCTAATATATATATATATATATATATATATAT
>VCCN01000623.1:2207551-2219445 GCA_006491835.1 Architeuthis dux
AATCGATAGTAATTCCAGGAATCTATGATTTTACTTGATAAAATCGTTTAAAACTTTTCCTAGCAACTCAAAAAATGTTAAAGAAATGAAAAACAAATAATTAAATTTTAAATATGTAAAAGTTTAAAATATAATTAAAAAAACTAATTTTGTCTGTGACCTTTTAAAATTTTAAAATAATATCAAAGATTGGAAGAGATAGAAATATATCAGTTCTGGCATTTAAAAAAGTAATAAAACTAGCCCTCTACTCCAATGCTACAAAATATCAATTATAGAAAACAGAAAAAGAAGATCCAGGCATGGGTTAATTTTAATGACAGCATAAAGTACTGATTTTTATCCAAGATAATCTATATATAATTTAATTTCTCTATTCTTTATGAAAAATAAAATAAACTAGTATTCCAAGGGAAATTATGAATCACCACCACCTGCTTCTTTTTACCTTGTAACTTAAGCAGTGGTGGTGGTAAAATTAAGCTACCTTGATGAAAATACTACCAGTAAGGTTTGAACTATTAATTCAGGATTTTAAAAAAAAAGAAAAACAAGAGTGAATGCGGTCGGATACAAATTAAGTGATCAATTTAGGATAAACTTACATTGAAAATTGAACAGCCCACTAAAAACCTCATTGAAAGGAGTGTGTGTGCAAAATTTCAAGTTTCTAATAGTTAGGACTGGGAAAAGTCTGGATACAGATAGATAAATACTTATAAATGTCAGAACACATGAATAACCTAAACCCAACAACAGTGTTCAAACCAGTCTGTCGTGGACTACCGTTGTTTTATGTAATCCCAAATTAATGTTCTCATATAAAAAGACTGTATTATTCACTGGGGTTCACTCCTTAGGTCATGTGTCTATCAACGGTCAAGTGTACCATCTGACATCTAGATAATACAGTGAGTCGTACTTGCTTACTCTACAAATGGTGATCAGAATGCCTATCGTTTAACAGGGTTGCCACTATTCTGAATATACCCTTTTGCTCCCCACGCCTCTCCCTAGAAAAGTGGCAGCAGATGCCCATGTAAGCAAGGTAGATTTAAATTGTGCATTGGTCTAGAGTTGATTCTTTGTGGCCAAGTGTTACTAGGCTGGCAGACAAAAATAGAGTGGGAGAAGTGTGCACAAAGCAGCCTTGATAAGAATGAATGTTACAACTTGCCTGAAAATAACAGACAATCAAAAGAGAAAGTGTAAAGAGAAATTCAACTAGCAATTGAGAGAGCAGACAGTGAAATCACTGATCCAGAAAATTAAATACTCATTCAGAAACTTGGAGAAGACAAGAATAGGAAGGAAGGAAAATGTTGCTTATAGACTGTTTCTGTAATTTAAAACATTGTTTCAAATGAAGTGAGTCTAAAGAATATCTCATCAAGTAAAATTTGGTTAGTTTTTAAAAATTGCAGTTATATTACCTAGTTAATCATGTTGGTTATACACTCATTCTGATAATATGATTATTTAAACTGAGGACGGACAACATATACAAATCAAATCTTTAAGCTAGATTACATTTAAAAAATTACAAAAATTCCCCAGAAAGGAAACACAATCCGCAAACGGTCATACTCCTTTCTGTAGTACCTATTTGACCATTGTGCGTATAAATGTTCCATTTCCGCTACGATAGGAAATAAATTTTCCGAACTGATCAGGGATGCAAATAGAATTAGAGAAACTATAAAAACTAGTCTGGAACAAGTAATTCACAATTTGAAGGATATCGGTAGCCGACTATTTTGAAATATGTAATAAATCTTAATTACGCAGGTAATCTTAATGAGTGGTTACAATAAAAAGTAGCCAATGGAAATTTCCATTGGCCTCCTCCTTCATAAAATTTAGTCACTTTAAGAAATGTTCTTGAGTGAGATTTCTTCAAAAGTGATTGCTCAAATCTTCACGTTATGACTGCAATATGTGAATAAGGCAGAATCTTATGATTTCTATATTCCTATAAAACATACACAAACATGTGGAAAAGAATAATGAAGGGGAACATGTTCATGTTTGAAGGAGTTTTTTTTAGATATACTTCATCACAAAGTAATTTGTTGTTACTTTGCTGCCTAAAAAGTAAAGCAGATTGAGAGAATTTAAGTAAAAAACTAAATTTTTTCTCTTTCAAAGAGCTGACAGATTGAGATCTTTATGGAATACATAAACATGATATGTAATTACGTTGTTGTAAAATTTTCTTTGAATTATTAAATATATAACCAAAAAATTCAGATTTAAAATAAACATAGAAGAACAAAACAGAGGCTGTTTCCTTTAACTTATGAAGAAAAATTGCCTTATCCTTTGATGCAAACAATGAATTTTAGCTCAGACAACATTTGTGTATGTTATCTTGCCCAGGTATCTTTGCTGTTTGTGTTCGATGGATTTCTGAGCTTTTTTGAAGAATAATCCTTCCAACCTGGTTATTACTTGCTCTATGTTTTTTGTATTTTGTGGTTTGAAATCATACAGGCAAGAAAACAGATAGATCTCAATAATCAAAGAATATTTAAGATATCATAGAATAAAAACTTAAATCAATCAAAGCATTGAGAAACGAGAGTGAAAGGCAGATCATAGATGTACTAGTCCTCTCCCGTGCACTTTCAGACATATATAGAAGGAGGGGGAGGAAACGAAAGGTGGTGGGAGTGTTTTGATATGTCAGTCAGTCAATCAGTGACAGTCATCAGCACTAGAGATGCTCGTGCATCTAAAAATGCTATCTTGTTCGTCTTCGCTCATACCGGGAAACAAACCCGATTGGAAGCCACCTGAAGGATCCTCTTTCGTATCGCTACTATCCTTTCAGATAGGGGTGGGCACGACACCTATCCCTGGCTTACGGCACCCAGTATTGCATTACAGTCACCCATCTAGGTAATGACCAGGCTTGATGTTGCTTAACCTCGGTGATCTTACAAGAACCGGTGTGTCCAACACAATTTGATCTTACAAGAACCGGCATGTCCAAAGCAATTTGACCATACTGTATACATTCTCAATAAAAAGAAAAAAATATTAAAGATTTCAACAATTCCAATGGTATTGTTTCAAACGGGATATGCCTGATTCACTTGATGCTAATTCTAACAGCTTTGTCCTTATCCTACTCTACAAAAAGTTCCTTTATGGCAGGATAACTTCAAAGAAAGCTGTCTGAGTGGTACTACCAAAGACAATTTGGTTTACAATGCGGCACCTGAAATGATGCCAAGTGTGCAATGGCGAAAGTGTTTTTGTTGCTATTAATTGGAATGACAATATTGCCTACATTCTAATCTTATTCTGTGTAAAAGTTGGCAAATGTACCAGCAAGATATCAGCCAGTCAGTTCCACAATTCTATTGCGACTGGAAAATTGAAGACTTGCACCAAAGACATAAAGAATAAATGGATAAATAAAATAGGCGCTGTAATCAACTTTTTATGGGCATTACACTTACAATTGGCTAAAAAAAGGACATTTCTTATTTTTATGCTTGAAAGGTTTATTTCAGACATTTTTAATTTCCGCCATTTTTTCTGTTCTTATTTTTATTGTTACCTTCTAATTTGCTGTTTTAATTTAAAATATAATTTTGTTCCAGGTTACCTGAAATGAACAAATCAATTTGCCCCTGAATTCTTATATGTTATAGCAGAGACTGAAGTTTGAATTGAATAATAGGAGAGACATTTTTCACATTAACATTCTGTTACATTAGATGACAGTGTTTGATATTTGTTTTTCTGTTTGTTTGTTTGTTTTTTTAAATAGAAGAAATTGTTAAGGTTATATTAAAAACTATCCAGAATTAAAAAAGAAAAATGGAAATAAAAAATAAATTCTTTCTCTGGAGTAGAATGAAATATCTTTCTCTTTATTTGCCTCCCCATGACGGCATATGTTAGGGTGGGGTCCTGCAAGACCCTGCGACTGATGTCACGTAGATATTGGGGCATGCTGGTTATTGGTCACAGGACGAATCCTGTGCAAAACTCTCAGGACGAATCCTGAGCATGCTGTACGAATCCCAGGCCAGGTCCGCACAATTTCACAGCCAGAAGACTTTGATATCCTGCGCAACCTCTCAGGACGAATCTTGAGCATGTGACAAGGTCCCCGGGATGAACCCTGGGCAGTGTTGATCCAAACTTCAAAGCCACAAAGGTTTCGAAGAGCAATACTACACTTTGATCTTAGCCAAAAGGCCGAGAAGGATCGGAAAGAGAATGAAATATCTTGTATACAAGATGAAAAAAATAACCAACTTTTGAATTAAACCATTTCAGGACTAATTTGCTGAAGTTGAGAATATAATAAGTACAAAGGCTTCAACAAGTGTTATAGCAGAGACTGAAGTTTGAATTGAATAATAGGAGAGACATTTTTCACATTAACATTCTGTTACATTAGATGACAGTATTTGACTTTTGTTTTTCTGTTTGTTTTTTTAAATAGAAGAAATTGTTAAAATTATATTAAAAACTATCCAGAATAAAAAAAAATATAAATAAAAAAATGTTTCTGTATGCTCAACTTTTGAATCTTGGAAGATGGGATATGACTTATCATGTAGAGATATTGATTCATTGGTAAAGACGTGACCAATGTCTTTTGTCAGCATGCAGTGTTGGGGGTGATTAATTAAAAAATTGGGTGATCAATGAATAAGTTACTTCTCTCGCCTTTTGTTTGATAGTGATCGCTAAAAAAGTCTGAATTTTCAAAAAAAACAAGCTGACACAAAACCTATTTAGGGGGGTAATTTCTTTTTAAAAAAAGCGTTTTTTCTAGACATAATAAGGAGTAACTATTTAAATTATTAGCCCTGTACATGTCATACATACATACATACATACATAGCCAGCCAGACCAACTTGAAAACTGAAAAAACCTGTTTTGACAGTTTTGGTTGACGGTATAAAGAAGCTTGATTTAAGTGTATGTCTATGCTTAAACGACTTCTTTCTTTCTTTCCTATCCATTCCATATAGCATACATGAACTCCAAGAATATAAATATCTTCTCTTTAATATCTAACAAAAAGCCAGTTAAAAGAAAATTTTCATTCACCATAATGAATACTACTATTTTACTATGAATTGTTGTATGAAACTGATAGTCTATATCCAATTCATTATTACAGACAAAAGATAAATGCTAATCAAGGGAATATTTATGGTTCTTTCTCCCTGGCACTGCCGGGTTTCCTTGTTCTTAATGTAAACATTTGAAAGAATTGGAGATAAACAAGATCCACTAAAACAGTGGTCAAGATGTTTTCAATTCTTAACCTCCAAGAACAGATTCTACAGTTAGATGCATAAATGATAACAAACATATTAAGAATCTCAAACAAATCCTCCAGGTCAGACTCTTGTCCATCTTAAAAGAGATAAACAAGTTGCCACAGTCATGAAAGCATAACAGGGGTTAACATGCATCCGAGAGAGGACAGAACTTTGTGGAGACTTGCCAATTCATTCTTTTATCTTATGCCCCGTTGTCAGAAAAATCCAAATCTCTTTTTGAAAACTTGTATGAAAACTCAGTTCAAGACACATCAGAATGAATCGCTATCAAGAAAGAAGCAAATTTAGATAGTCCTGATCGATTGTTTCTGTGATTTATGAAAATCCTCGTCTGTAAACAAAAAGTTTTACTTTCAAGGCACTTTTCCGGGGGATTTAACTTGTCATGATTTTGTGTTAGTCTGCAATGATCAATAGAAGAATTTGATCAAGGAAGGAGGATCACTTGCAGATATTGGAAGCAATCCAAACAGGATTTAAAAAAAGAAAAGTGAAAATATTACATTTGTGTAAAACCTATTTTGAAAATCTGGCAGATCCAATCCCAGAAATTGTTTGCAGTGTTCACAAAAGGTAGACTTCTTTTACAACAACTGTGTATCAAATCAATTACCATTTTCAGTGACCACAGATTTTTTAAGGATGAGGAGAGCAAAACATAGCTTTTGCTTTAAACAATTACTAATCACAAACAGGTCTGCTTAGTCATTCAATAGAAACCGTCATGTGAGCAATGCTGTGTTGGGGGTGATCAATGAATAACTTACTTCTCTCAACTTCTGTTAGATCACAAAAAGTGTAAATTTTAAAAAAACAAGCGGGCACAATCTAGAGATCAATTTAGCATAAACTTACATTGTAAATTTGATCCCCCCCCCTACACACACACACTAAAAACCTATTTAGGAGGGGAATTATAAAAAAAGTTGCTCCATTGGCGTGGCCTGTACACAGCTAGCCAGACTGACTTGAAAACTGAAGAAACCTATTTTGACAGCTCTGTTGACAGTTTTTGGCGGACGTTTCTAACAGAAACCCATTCAAATGTTGATAGGGCTTAACTTCAGTTAATCTGAATGCATATATAAACACGGACACAATTACTGAATTATAAGCTGGTTTTAGTTCACAATATTTCTTGTACATTATGTGCTTCTTAGTATTCTACTATACAGATGTATAGAAGACTTAAATTGTTGAAGATGGGCCTGAGAATCTAACTTTCTTGGATAGTTTTCAGGTTTAAATCATGATTTATTGAGAAAGATATTATTTTGGCAAAGTGGATTACAGTCTGTAATGTGTGTTTGGTCTAGGCTGAGATCAGTAGCTAGAAAATATCTATTAAAGATAATACAGGGACGGATCCAGGATTTTGAGCAGGTCCCCCACCTGGATCCGTCTCTGTATTTTTAAAAATAAAATTGTTTTTTTTTTATTCCACCTGTCTGATTAAACATGTTTGATCACCGCTACCCACAACACCGGTTTATTGCTGGGTTTAGGTTATTCATGTGTTCTGATGTATCTATGTATCCAGACTTCGCCCAGCCCTAACCGTTCATAGTAGAAACTTGAAATTTTGTGCGCATGCACACCTCAATGAATAGGGAAAATGTTTTGGGTTTTTAAAAAAAAATTTTTTTAAATTCCCCCCATAATAGGTTTTAAGAGAGTGGTTCAATATGCAATGTAAGTTTATGCTAAATTGGTCACTAGTTTTAGCCCGCTTAATTTTTGAAAATTCAAACCATTTTTAGTGATCACAGCAAGGCAAGAGAAGTAATCTATTCATTGATCACCCCCAACACAGCATATATTGGAATGCTAGTTGTTTTTAAGCTTAGTTTATGATTATTTGGGTTTTTTTATTTATAAAATTACTTTGTCCTGATAATAAAAAAAATAAAAAGTTGTGCTGGAGAACATTTCAGAAAGTTGCAGATAAATGCAAAACTAGTATTTTCTTTTTGTATAAATAAAAATGATTTCCTGTGAGTACAAAACATTCCTGATTCGTACTGGCTAAATAAAAACATGACAGATATAAACAAGAGTTACTAGTCACCAGTTGGACTGATACCAGCAAGCACTATGTATATAGGAGTCCCTCGATATAGCGCGATGTGCGATATAAGGCAGGTGAGTTGTGATCCCCAATATTTTTACCTCTATTATCGACCACTCCTGCAAAAAACTGCAAATAAATACAGAACTTCATCAAAAGACTTAACACTTTATAGGGCAGCCCTAAAAATATTCTAGATATCAAAACAACCTTTTTGTATGTTAAACTAGTCCTAATTACAAGATATTTTCAGTTGAAAGTTTTCTGAAATTTTTTGTTTATGGGGGCAAAACCCCCTCTGATGAAGTGATCATATATCGTGCCTCGCCCAAAAAGTGATCAAAAATGGAAAATATAAAAAAATTAAAGTAGAAAGTTAAATAAAACATAGCATTGAAGAATAACATTTAATATAATGAATAGATACAACAAAAATTGATATTGACAAAAACAATAACATCTTTAATGGGGTGTGGTATGCCTCAAAACAGTTTCTGTCTTTGTTCAAACACAAATGTATTTTGCAAAGCTTGCAGACCACATTGGTGCAGATTATGTTGTCTTTGTGGCTACAATATTTGCATGTGGGTCTTATAGTGATCATATATAGTCGCTTGCCCCCATAAAGGGTTAATATAACTAAAATATTAAATTTCTTCAATTTGCAATCAATTCATATCATATACACTTTGTTTTACCAATGAACTTGTTTGATACTCTTAATCAACATTACAAAGAGTTCCAATTAACCGTATTAATAAGTGAACAAACAAATTAATTAAGAGTTTGTTTTGGAAAATTATATAAAAGTGGGTTCAATTCTGACCTCTTTTATTGTAATTTCAACAAGTCTCAGAGTTCAGATCAGCTGATAAAATGTTTAAAACAAAGTTTTACTTGGTGAAAGGCGGAAGTCATTAATGTAAATATTTTGTTTTGAAATATTGAAATTCAGTATTCTTAGCGGAGGTCAATTTTATCTGGGCACGTGGGAAAATGAGCCCAGGCAGGTGTTGGCCTCTGCAGGTAGTTTTGACACGTCAACCTTGCTCTTCCAAATATTTGAGCAAAAACGAGGGATGACATGACATGATATCAATACTCATGACTATTTTCCAAGCAGACTGGCTCAGGATGTGTGACAAGCGATCTGTTCAGTGGTTTACAACTGCAGGAATTCCACTGGGATGGGGTTAGTCCAGGCAGGCAGGCTGGCTAAGGATTGTGTGACCAGTGTTGCCAACTCAAAAAATATTTTCTCATTAGTTTGACTGCCAAAAAGCGCTAAATTTTTTTAAATTGCCAAAAACCACCAAAATGATGCTAAAAATGGTAAAAAATAGCCAGAGAATGGCCAAAAAGTTTTAGGTAAAAACATGCTAATTTAGCGCTTTTTGCATTGCCAAAACAAGAAACATGCTAAATTTAGTGTGAAACACTGTTTGACAATGATTAGACAGTCATGGGGGAGGGAGCAAATAAGGCTATTAACATAAAATAAAGTTGCCAAATCAACCATTTTTTTTTTTGCTCTTCCAAATATTCGATGACAGGATACCAAGACTTATGACTACAGATATACATATATTTTGTAGCCAGGCAGTTATGCATAAAATCATGCCATGATACTTAGTAATATATTGTATTTATTTTGGTGGTATTATTCAATAAAAAAAAACAAACATTAAAGAATGCTTTATTTATTTGTTCAAATCACACTAAGTTTTTATACGATAGATGAAAGATGGCAAACATTGTCTATCACCCGCCCTAGAATATTGCCCATACCCAGCCTGCAGTTATCCGTGGTCAAGTTATAACGCGGTTGGCTTTCTTGGACCCCAACACCCGCATTATAAACGGGTACTACTGTATTAAAGAGTAAGTGAAAACATGGTGGCCACATTTCCAGAAAATTGGCTCATTATATATTAATGCATATATACATAGCACAGATATGGCTACTTGCCAAAGTGGGTGAATAAATGATCATGTATGTATAAGATAAATAGATATGTATGCTGATGTATCATGATAAAGTGAGAATCAAGAAAGCAATCTATCTCCTGAGGAATATAGATAAAGATAGGCATTAGAATTGCCAAAGCTGACACTTATATTGGCTGCATTTATAGAAAATGGGTCTATTATGAGTGTAACAACAAAGTGAGGTCAAAAGTCTGAAGCAGCTATCTTCGAACACAAATGCGGAGGGTTAGACAAAAGGAAAAACAGATAAACACAGGGTATGATAGATAGGTAGGCAGATAAATAGATAGATCGATGGATGGATATGAAGACACATTCATACCATATAGGTATTCTACACTCCTGGGCAAAAAGATGAGCCGAGTACTTGCCATCATATAAAAGATCTTAACACCGTAGAGAACATATGGAGCGCACATTAAGGCCAAATTGGTTGGGGGCAAAATTTGACCAGCTGTGGGAAGCAGTCGGAGATGAATGGAATAACATTGAAGCAGCACACTGTAAACAACTATCGGATAGCTTGACCAGCAAAACAAGGGAAAAGCTATCCCATACTGAAACTACTCTGTAGCACAAACACTACATGCACTGGTGTATAACATTGTCGCATATTTTATCTATAATTGTTAGAATGAAAGAGTAATGACAAAAAAAATTGATAAAAAAAGCCTGCCCCATTTTTATTGCCTGGGGTGTAGATTTTACAAGTACACAAACAGGTCTGGTTAGTCACTCAATAGCAACCGTCATGTGACCAACATCTTTTGGCTGTATGCCATGTTGGGGGTGATCAATTAAAAAATTGGAAAAAGGTGTGATTAATGAATAAGTTACTTCTCACGCCTTTTGTTGGATCACAAAAAAAGTCTTAAGACACAAACCAAGGGATCAATTTAGCATAAACTTACATTGCAAATTGAACACCCCCACTAAAAACCTATTTAAGGGGGTGAATTTTCAAAAAACGTTTTTTCTAGTCATGAATGTTGAAATTTTCAGCTTTCTAGCTCCATTGGTGCAGCCTCTATGTGTGATACATACATAGCCAGGCAGACCAACTTGAAAACTGAAAGAAACCTATGTTAACAGTTTTGTTGACTGTTTCTAGTATACTGACTGAGGTAGTATGTTATGTTAAACCGATCTTCCAAGTAGGGGGGACCATGCCTGGCTGCACTGAAAATCAATATTCAAATTCTTGGTTTTAAGCTGGACTCCAACCCTGAGCAGAGGCAGAGAGACACAGGAGAAACAATCTCAGCTATAGAATAGCTAAATAGTGTGTGAAAGAAAGACAGAAACTCGGTATATTTTGTCTGTGCCAACATTTTCTGAAGAAATCATAAGATAACTAGATTATTTGAGGGGGGAAAAAAACAGAGAAAAAAAATTGTCCCAATAAAATTCAAGCTATGAAAGAAAAAGCAGAAATACTAGTAATGAAATATATCCCAAAACACTAGAGGCAAATTTGCTACCAGAAATATGGATAATTGGGATCATTCCTCATAAATCTTAAACACAATATATATTGTAAATATTATTGTAAATAAATACTACATTTAGAATGGATGCATTTTTTTCCATTACAATAATTTTAGAGTTAACCAGTGTTTTTGCAAAAAATAAAGTATGAAAGAAAGGCCTGTTCAGTGAATCAAATTGTCTCCCTTTGTTCTTCAAGCAAATAAACAGTACGGAAAATGAAAAGTCGATGAATGCCAACCAATTGGGTGTAAGGATTCATTGGAACCATACAAAACATGAAGTTCTTGAATTGCAAAGCAAAATGAGAATGAAATAAAAACAAGTTGTCTTGAAATAATTATATTTTAAGTGTTATTTGTCTTGTAAATCACCATTATACCATCTTCAATGTCAGAACAGAGTGTAAAGTTTTTTTTCAATGTCAAGATAAAATTATTTTCCAAATTTTTATCACATTAGCTCCCCATTCACCGCACCAAAATAAATTTTTCACAGAATAAAAAATTTCAAATAGCCTCAAACCATAATTTAGGCATTTAATAGCAGTATATAGACGTCTCTTCAAAACTCATTAGATGTGCAGATAGATAGTGTTCAATATGGTGTACAATAGGATATGGGCTATCCAACATTATGATAAGAGGAAAGACAGTGTTCAATATGTATGTTTGTGAGAGAGAAATAAATCTCTCAATATATGTATATTGTAAGCTTGAAATAAAATTGCTCAAATGGATTGTTATGAAATGTATATCCAAACAAATATGTTTATCGTAGAGTGTTTTTTGTGTTCACCTAATTGCATTTGTATGTTCATGAATTTGTAACTTTGGTGCAGGTTGAAGCATTTGTATGTGTATCTCCACCCCTTCAACATTTCCCTCTCTCTCTCTTAATATGTGTGTGCAATATGCATGTAATATCTCAACATATCTTTGTCTCTGGTTGTTATTATAATTCAATATAAATTTTAGCATTATACATGTAAATATATTCATGGATGTGTATATATATGTATTATATATAT
>VCCN01000623.1:2244463-2257764 GCA_006491835.1 Architeuthis dux
TTCGAAAAATCCTCGACATCTACCATATCAAATGAAGAAGTGAGAAACAATATCAGGTAAGCATTTGGGCGCTACAAAGACACCCTAACCACAGTAAAGAGACGTAAAATAAAGTGGTATGGACACGTTTCACGATCAGTAGGACAAGCCAAGACAATCCTGCAAGGGACAGTACAACGAGGGAGAAAGAGAGGCAGGCAGAGAAAGAGATGGGAAAAGAACATCCCAGAATGGACAGGCATGAAGTTGAACAACTCCCTTAGAGAGTCTCAGAACAGTGAGGGGTGGAGAAAAATGGTAGCCAAGTCAATTGTGGTGCCTCCACTATCAGCCAGATGAAATGAAAAATGAAATTTAGTCATTAAATATCAGTCAGTTAAATCAAATGTTTTCTCCGAGAACCATTACTTAATTTTACTTAAAAACTCTAAATAGTCCAACAGTTTCATCCTTATTCCCTAACATTGATGAGAGGATCAAAACGAGTAAAAACACTTTTTGTTACAAGTTTAAAAGTTAATTGCTTTCAAGAAACTTCAAAGTATGAATACACCAGTGTGAAAACATGGGAACTTTTTTCAGCTTGAGATAGAATTGGGTAATTGCTGTAGTTCTGCATGATTTTAAAATCTTAAACTTACATTTTTTCTGACTGAATACCTTAAACGGGCAAAGTGTTAATCAATAAATGATAATATACACAGATTTTTTTTTTTTAAATGAATAAAAACATGCTAATAAGTCCACAATATTTATGCTTTCCATAGGGTCTCAAAACCATACACACTGTATATAAAAGAAAGGGCACATACTTCATGTCAAACAGTTAGTGAACAACTGATTGCTTTAAAATTATAACTAGTCAAACTGTTGCTTACTAATGGTTTAGTGTTTATCTAATCCTTTGGTTCCATTGGGATGAATACTGCCTAACAGGGTGTGAAAAAGCATGGTAACAACAGTAATGCCACTATGAAGCACACCTGCTTATAGGGAGGCACAAATGATCAGAACAACGAGTGATAAGGGAGTGCAGAGATCTAAATCAAAGGTTGCTGTCTTTGATTGAGCGGACGCAAGACAAAAACTTATACAAACTTACTGCCTGCAGTGCAAAGCATAGAAGATTATGATGCAGTCTTCTAGTTAAAAACAATGCACAAAATGTGTGCCATTAACAAAATTTTAGCATAAGCAGTTGTGGGACAAGTGGAACAGCAGATATTGAAGTCTAGATGCTAGAAATTCCAGTGTAGGACAAGTGGAACAGGAGGTATTGAAGTCTACATTCTAGAAATGCCAGTGTAGTAAAAGACTGGATTGGGATTGAGAAATCATATTCAGAAACATAGACTAATCATACATATTTGATAGTCAACACCATTATTATTTATGCAGAGTATTGGCAAAGAAAGTAAGTATCGATTTATCTGGCCAAAAGGTTAAATCTCTAATCAATCTGAGCCAATACGCATACACCTACTTATTAAATCAGCCATTCACAGTCTCAGAGAAGTAAATCAGCCATATTAAATATTATAAGCATCATTCATGGAATTGTCATATTACACTCAAGCAAAAATCACCACTGACTTGAATGACCTTCCCTTGAGAGAAAATAAAAATAAGAAGCAGTAATAGAACAAGGATTATGGGAAGATACCTTTTCTCATTTTGAGAAGAGTCATTATTAATTCAGAGTTTTTCAAACTACTGAATTCTTTTTGTTGCTCTCGTTACTACATACATATTTTTTTTCTGTTTGCGACTATTTTCTGGTTCATATTACTGAGAAAAAATAAAAACCCCTCACTTTCCATACAAGTGTGTACACCTGAAGAAGGCTGTAGAATGGATCAGCCAAAACAGTAATAAGAGCAACAAAAAATGAGCTCAACAGTCTGAACAACTCTTGGGTGGATTCTGTGGATCCTAGGAAGGAAAACTTGACCAAAATGTAGAAAACCTGAGTGGAAGAGAATTACCACCCCTTTTAATACACAAAATTTAAATATAATGGAAGTATAACATACATAATATACATATTTACAAGACCGTAACAGAAAATACAGGCTATACAATGTCTAGGTTTTAAATGGCATAATCATATTTATCTATCAATGTCCTGATCTTCTGCATTTATATGCATGAAGTTCACAGCATCATTTTAAAGAACAAATTATTGGCATGCTATCATATATTATGCATTTAACTGTTACCTTATAACATCCTAATTATTTTTAATGATGGATAAATAGCTTTTCACCACAGACAAATAAACAAAAGGCAAGTATTATTAAGTACAATAATTTACATATATTAATGACTGTATTTACAGAATAACAACACCTTTGGACAGACACCAAAAGCAAAATATACCAGAAAAGTCAATAGATAATATATTTAGTAACACTTTATTCTTAATCTTCTTAATTAAGACATAGACAAATAAAACAAATAAAAGATATATAAAGATCAAGAAAACTTAGAGTTGTTTATCAATAGTTTCATGATATACAAGCTTGTTTTGTTTAATGGCACATCAAACCTTGGAGGGTCATTTAGTGGCAAATTCGGTCTCCTTTTTAATACACAATTTATGTAGCCGAATTATTGTGGACAAATTAAAGGTGTATTGTCTTTTTTTTAAAACTAGAGTCTTGCGACTTTGGTGAAAGAACAGGTGGCCCCTGTTTGTGTGTGTGTGGGGGGGGGTTCTTATCTCTTTGCAGGGGATGCAGTTGGCGTATTCTAGGCCCCAGCCGACGGGGGGTTGTCAATGTAGTTAAGCTCATTGTTTGATTTAGGTTGCATGTAGGATATATCAATTTTACCTTTAGATCAAACACTGGTTCAATCCGATACCTATACACTCTTTTTTAAAAAGAATCATTGTTAGAACATCTTCAGAATTACCCATTGTTTTTACTGCTAGGCTGTATAAAATGTTTTTTTAAATGCCTTGAGAAGACAATATTACCAAAATTGAAAATTTAGAATAAGAGAACCAGTAGAAAAAAGTGTTCAACTAAAAACATAATTTCATTTTTTATTCAAGTAGACAGACAATTTTAACATGGAGACAAGAAATGCTAAGGCAGGAACTCTGCACCTCAATTTGGCTACATTTATTTGAGCAATGGAATTACCTTCATTTTATATCAATTATTCTTCATCTATTTCAAGGTTTGTAGCTCCAATTTTGTTGCTGCAAATTGAGCTGATACTCTGTTAGTCACCATCTGAGGGAAAAACTGTCTTGGCAAAAGGCAGAAATAGCCTAGTCTATCTTCTTTCTAATGGTATTGGTATTGGAACCACAAATAAACATCAGTTTGTTTCAATGTTGATTAACTTCTGTTACTGCATATACCAGAATGTTATAAAGTTGGGAAACTGTCAGGGGTTGGGAAAATGAGAAAGACATTGGCTTGACCTTTTGTTAAAGTACAAAAGAATACAAGACAACAAAGAGGACACAATATTTCAAGACAACAAAGTGGACACAATATTTCAAGACAACAAAGTGGACACAATATTTCAAGACAACAAAGTGTACTTTTCAATACCTGTGAATATTCTGTAAGTTCTTGGAAATGATTCACTGTTAATAAAAGGGAAAGGTTTAACATTTTAATAAGATACAAGATGTATCTTTATTTTCTATAGTTCGGAGAAGGGTCATTAACATTCAAATGGTTCTTCGGATGATTGAACTCCTTGTTGTTTATGTTTTTAACATGACGAGTATGATGGGGTAAACAGAATTTCTAATTTTTAAACAGAGTAACCCTTATATCACAGGGTCCGAGTGTTTTGGTATCTTTGTCTTGTCGGGTTTGGGTCTGTTGAGCAGCGGAAGCCACATCGGGTTGAACTCCGCACTTGTTTGACTAATGCATTTAGCCGACATGTTGATATGAGCTGCTTCTTTGATTCTGGACTCCATCCCAGAGAGGAAGATAGTAGCCTTTCTCTCTCCAAATGTGGTCGGCCATAGTTCAATCATCCAAAGAACTATTTGAATGTTAATGACCCTTCTCAAAACTATAGAAAATATCTATACAATTTAGTGTTTGGTTTTCTATAAAAGATTCTACAAAATAATTTTCTTGAAATAAAAAATGTTTTTTTTAAATGCCATTAAAAATGAAAAAGATTAAGGACGAGTAAGAGAGACCGGCCGAAAGTAGGAAGATTTACCTTAAATCTGGCTTATATTCCGAACTGTTTACTCCGAGACTTTTAGCTCACATTCTTGTACCCAGTTTTAGCAGGGGAAAACGCCAACCTACTCTCTTCTGGGTTACGCTGTAGTTCAATATCGGTCAACAGCTTGGAAGCCAACTGAACTTTTCAGTAAGCCACCTTCTTATCGGATTTAGGTATTGATAGTCGTTGAGTGAATGGTGCTTGATTTTAACATTTAGTTTGAGCCACAGACTATAGGTACTCGATAGTCTCATGTCAAATTAACCCTTTCATGTGCAATATATCACTTTCTTTTTATGTAGGCAAATTTTGTGAAATGTTTAGTATACTAAGAAGAAATATAAAATTTAGTATCACTAACTCCATCCATAAACATACAGGTCTACTTAGTCACTCAATAGAAACCATCATGTTATCAACATCTTTTGGCAGCATTCCGTGTTGGAGGTGATCAATGAATAAGTTACTTCTCTCACTAAAAAGTTTGAATTTAAAAGAATTCAAGTCGGCACAAACTAGGGATCAATTTAGCATAAACTTACATTTCAAATTGCCCCCCCCCCCACTAAAAAAGTATTATGGGGAAGAATTTTTTTAAAAAATAAATTTTCTAGACATATAAGGAGTAAATGTTTAAATTTTCAGCCTTCTCGCTTCATTGGCATGGCCTATATGCATGATACGTACATGGCCAGCCAGCGGGACAAACTTGAAAACTGTAGAAACCTATGTTGACAGTTTCTAAAAATTTAGAATCACTAACTCCATCCATACATATATATTCAAATATAAACACAGAACACAGAAAATCCATAGCATGTCATCAAACAGTTTTTAAGATGCTTAATCAGAAATAATCTATCTTTTATTTAGTATTCTGTATTTAAATTTCAACCAAAGAACTAAATAAAACAATATTTCATGGCAACATTAAATAATATACAGCTTTATATTTTAATCCAGTTTTCTATTCACCAATTTTCCCAGGTGTTAGAAATAGATTTGATCGTAATAGTAAATTGTGACAATTCTTACTTATAAAGCTAAAATTGAATTTAATAATAAAATTATTCCATGGAGCTTAATTATGCTTCAAAACATCTCTTGCTGCAGAATATTGTGTGTGTGCATGTGTCTGTATAAAAACACATATACCTAAAGGCACTTATACACATTAAAATTATAGGTTGCTTTTAACAGAATCCAGTGGCAGAATGAAATTTTGCCCAATCTGAAGATGAAAAATATCTTTTCCTCAAGCATGATTTTGGTGTGTTGAACACATCTCATTAAAAACATTGTTTTCAATTATTGAGTTTCATTTATATTTTTCAATCTTCTTAGTGGCCACAAAAAGGCAAAAGGATGTCATCGTACATCTGGCAGACACTCACACCTCTAGACTTTGTGCCAAGGCAGAGTTGGTGTCAATGCACCAAGAACTGTCCATCTGAGAAGACATGCTGTTGACTACTCGATCTGCAAGTTTTTTTTCTCCATTTTAGCTGCTTTTGGAGCATTATAAACTCTGCTTCTGAGTGCCGCCATGGGATGGTGTAGGCTTACAACTGAAAAGAAATCCCATGCCTTGGCCCAGCTGGAGGAAGGAGTTTATGTGTTTCTTGTGGCGCAGGATATTGGACTGCAAGTAAGGCAAGAACAATCCACACCAAATTTAGAGGAGTAAAAATTAACATTCTCCTACATGATTTGCAATCACGACCAAGTGATTGGAAATCGGGTCTCTTACCAACTTAGCTAAATTGACAAGTCTTACATATCTACAAATTTTTGTTACAGATACACAAGGGCTTATTTTATTCTAATAAATAAATACACTTATGCTAAAAATATATATTTTTATAACCTTTTTCATTATATATACAATACAAAAGTTGCAGTTATCATCTCCAGTCGAAATAGAAGTTGGAGTGCAGTTTAACCCTGCAGCAGCCAGGCTTGTTATCCTCTCTTTTTTTTTTTAATCCTTGAGATTAGTATTTTATAAATTTATTTGATATTTATCAAAATGTTCTGCCCAAGATCCACATCTCCATTAATAACAATTTTTTAAAGAATTCAAATCGTTTCTAAGTTCTTTCAGTCAATGGTTGTAAGTGTCAGGTCAGAAGTAAGGAACAGTTAAGCAAGCATTAACTATTTATTAACTATGATATCTTACAGTTGGCCTTGTACTATACTAATCTAAGCTTATTAATTATTATGTTTGATACTTTATTTATTTAATCAGAACACGTGTGAAATATGGATTAAGTCTGAAAGATGTTTCATAGTACAGACATTGGAATTAATATTGTGTCTTCTCTCCCAGTGTAAAGAAGACAAACATTAAAGAAAATATTTATTCAAAAATTCACAGATTATATTAAAAAGAAAGAAAAAAGGAAAATGAATGCTCAAATGGTAAAGCTAGACATAAATAACAGATGTTCTCTTCAATTTCTTTTATTTTTTTGTTTGTTTTTTCTTTGTATTAGTCATATCTTTTGACTCGTTGTTGGGAATACCAAAAAAAAAAAAAACATTTGTATGAAAATTTGTAGAAATCAGATGCATGTTGTATTAAAGAAAACCAATTCAAAATATTAAATTATTCTTCAAAAGAAATATTATAAAAAATGTAATCTTTAGAAAAAATGTAAAAAAACAAAAAACAGCTGTCCTGAGCACATGAAACATTCCAGTTTGTTTCAAACATGAATTTGCTTTCTCTATTTTTTCAGGCTTTTTCCCCCATAATATAAACTATTTATATAACATTAGATTAGAAAACTAACAGAAGGGATTTAACACCAAAGTAAATTGAATAAAAAATGTTTCTTCTTCCAAATAAACATACGAAAGATTTATAGAACTGCTGACTTGGCAGAATTTTTATGTACTGTTATATAATGTATAACTAATATTTTCTGCTTGTATTTGGAAATTTCTAAACTTTAGTCTAAAAAGCTCCAAGTTATTTTGAAATGGAAATTTTAAAATTAAGCCTATTATTAGATTTAATTAGATTTTTTCCAACAGGTCATTCAAAACACACCAGGCAATTATTTTGAATTTATAATCAGATAGAGCATTGTCAATTATAATTAATTTTTACTAGTATCTCTTTCATTTTATTTCTGTTGCTTTTTATCACAACTCTCAGGCTTTCATTCGTGTTCATTAGTAAGCAGCCCAGAGTGGAAATAAAGAATAATCTCACTAATTCTTTATTTCCAGTCCGCACTGCTTACTAATGATTGTAGAAGGATGGTCTGATACTTCTGAAAAAAAAGCAACAGAAATAAAATGAAAGAAGTACCAATCAAAAATTAATAAAATTATAGAGTTGCTAGACATTAAACTTAAAGAATAAATATTATATTTTTATCTAAATATCAAGAAAAGTGAAATTTGTTATAAATCCTTTAGTGATAATGTTTTCAGAAAAAAATTATTAAAACTATTTCTGTTTAAATAAATGGCTTATATACAAACCATATATTTTTTCTCTATGTTTAAATATTTATACTATGCCTGATAGGTTAAGAAAAAATATGTACCAGAAAATGTTATTACTCTAGTAGTTTTCTATTCTTTTCTATTACTATTAAAAGCAGACATAATGAAGTAAACTGAATGAATAAATGTATATTTGCCGATTGCTTTAGATAAACCTAAATCTATGGAATATATGTTGCCATTTTCCCCCTTGTTTGGATGTTTAATTTGAAAACATTTCACTGAATTCAATTCACATACTGGATGTTAATGGAATCAACATAACATGAATCTTCTAGATTTTAAAGTAGCCTGAAAGCCTCTTTTTCAAAGTATTTTACTCTCTAGAATATGAATTACCTAAAGCTTCCAACACTGATACAAAAGGCTCTTTTTATTTTTTCAAGAAAACACTTTCACTTCATATGAATTTACTTGAAAAATGTAACCAATAAGACATTAACATTGTCAAAAAGCATTTCAATCCTAGTTATTAATCATCACTATCCACAACACTGGTTTATTGCTGGGTTTGGGTTATTCATGTCTAGCGAAGTTCATGCTTGCTTTTTTGAAAATTTGTACTCTCTAGTGCTCAACAAAAGGTGAGAGAAGTAACTTAATTGACCACCCCCAACACAGCATATATGGGGGGCAGTGATTCATAATTTCCCTTGGAATGCTAGTTAGGATTATTTTAGACTAATACACTGAGAAAAGTATTGACTTGAATATTCTCACTCCTTAAAAGCATACATGAATGGTATACAATTTCTAATGCTGAGTAAAAAAGGCTTCTAAAGCCTAACTCACACAATGAAAGTGAAAACTGATTTTAAAGCATAGAAAGCTTATCCCTTATTAGTAGTGATATCTCATGTGAAAACAGTGTACTCTAGTTAGATACCAATTAGCTTGTAAGAAAGAAATCAGTTTTTAAACTTGAGCACAAAACCCCTCCTTTCCAGCAATTCAAATAACCATTATAAATCTATAAAATAACATACATTTGTATGTATTGAGGCAGGGTGTGATAAAGTGATTTTGTGGCTCGTAACACAGAATTCTGACCAAATGTGCCTCCCAAAATGCTTAAGCTAAAATGTTGTTAATGACACAAATGTTGCGCATTGTTTTTAACTGAAATCTTGAATCAATCTACCAATAAAGAACTAAATGAAACTTTTTGCATTCAATGTTTATTTATCACTTATCACTCGTAGTTTTGATCATTTGTGCCTCCCTATGATATATGTAGCATTACTACTTACCATGCCCTTTTCACATCCTGTATTGAGGTACCACAAGCTGAAGTTTCTAATATTTCCAGGGAAGCAGATTGAAACACTTCCCTGCGTCTACTGTACACGTTCCTAAAAGGCTACAAAAAGTTATGTAGATATGCAAAATTATTCAGTGTTGATGAATGCCCTGCCTTTCAAGGTTATCTATTCCAGGTGTTACAACAATTGAAAACTTTTGATATTTTAATAAGGACCATGATAATTTACTTTAAAAATTCAAACAAAGCAAAATGCTTACATGGCTACAGTACCTACTGCTTGTAGTCACCATAAAACTGACTGAATTGTATCAGAGGTGGTGTGTGGTAACAAACAGAGCCCGCAACCATGGGGTGCAATTGGACCTACTGTTTAAACCTTTTACTTTTGAGAGGGGCACAAATTTAACAATTTGCAGGGGGGTGCAGTCGGGCTTAGCGCCACCCGATTGTATGTGGGTTATTTGCAGAAGGTGATACAAAATAGATGGTATTCCTCATTTCTTTGGAAAGAAGCAGAGAAAGAATGGACTTAATAGAGACATTTAAGTTGGTAAGGGGCTGCACGGATGTGGAACCTGAAAAATTCTTTCATTTTAATAAAAATAGAACTAGAGGACATGAATATAAAATAGAGAAAAAACATTTCAAATTGAACTTAAGACAAAATCTTTTCAGCCAACGTGTTGTGGACTCTTGGAATGGATTGAGTAAAGAGGTGGTTGCCACCACATCCATTGACAATTTTAAATTAAAAATTCAGCCAATGTTTGAAGAAATTTAGTGGGATTGAACATGGGCCAGTAGGCTCCAAGTCCCAAACCAACATAAGATATGTTATCATTGGAATTGTGTTTTAAAATTCAATAAGGTTAAGTTTAATCTACTTTTATCAGGTGAAATTTGATTCAGAACTACTTTTTCAAAGAAGAGCAAGATGAAACAAGTGATGAAGAAATTCAAGTGGTGAAGTGAGTAAAATGGTAGTGACAAGGCTGGTGTCTGCATTCATGTGGCTGGTGTAAGTTGAATAAGATGAATAAAAAGTATTTCAATGTGCTGTAGACAAGAGAAAGAATGAAGATGAAAGTAAAGAATTTGATGGCAAATAAGAAAGAACAGTAGTATCAATATAGAAGGAGGGGAGAACATTCAGAGAAAGAGGAACATTATCTTGAGAGGAGGAAAGAGGGGGAAAGTATCTGTAGAAGACAGAGCAGGTAAGAATTTGTAGAAGGAAGAGGAGAAAATAAAATGTGAATGAGGAGGAGGAAGGATCTATAGCCAAGAAATAATACTAATTTAAAGAGAATGAATTCTCAGAAGAGGAGATCAGGGTAACTGAAGAGAGAAGATGGATACTCTAATGAAGAAATGGCATCAGTTAAAATAGAGGACGCAAAAGCCAAAAAGAAAGAGTGAAGAGGAATTTGAATAAGAGAAGGAGAAATCAGAAAAATATCTGATAATAAAAGGAGAATACGCAGGGGTTGATGGAAATGAACAACAAAGAGGTAAAATATGCTCAGACTTATTGATCGGATAAACAGGGAACCGGGTATCAGCCAAGAAAAACAGACTGCCTTATTATTGTGAACAGTGCTATACAAAAATGGTGGCAAGCAGACTAAGGCCAGTGCAGCCATTCAGTATTGATGGGGGAGGGAGAAGATAGACTGGGAGGAGAGACATGATACATGAACAAGTGGATAGATATGAACAGGTTGATGGACAGACATACATAAACTAAATAAACCAAGATAAGTAGCTGATATTTACAGGCCAAGATAGACACTGCCGGAGCAAGATAGGTATATAGAGAGACACTGACAGACTGAGGTAGATACACAGATGCCTATAGACCAAGATGAATGGTAATTAATAGCCTACGGTAAAGTGGATATTTAAATATAAAACAGTAAAAAAAAATGGTGAATATACAAATAGAAATAAATAGCTAAAGAGATAAATATGTATGTATAAATATCTTTACAATATACACTCATTTAATATACATTTCAAAGATAAATACACAAAATTAGAATAATAATTAGTAAAGTTTGTTGATATTTTTCAACAGATAGTGTGATCCAAGGCTGATCCTCAGGCAAGCTAGAAAAATTAAACATTCATTCGAAATAGATAAGGTTTGTACAAAGTGGAGCCAATATGTCAATCCTTATTTATATAAATATAAATATAATTAAGTTATCACTTATATCTACAATTAATAGCTTCTAATAACATTAAACTGCAACAATATGAGCGGTATAATAACATAAATATTAATCTAATAAGGGAGGTAACTATCTTTCAACTGTAAATTAATTCCTTCCAAAGCAAAAAAAACTATTAATGTACCTTTCCCTTCTTTTTATATATATATATATGCATGAATATTCCCATATAAATTTCTATGAACACATCTGGCACAGTTTTTCTTGTTCCCCACAAAGTATAATGTCTAGTTCCAGGGGACCCATTTCCCCAGGTTGCACCTTCTTATTGCCCTAAGAGGGATAGGGTCAGTGCATTCCCTGATGTCTGTGGCATGCCAAAAGGCACGGCCGAAAGAACTAGACAGTTTTTGTCTACTCACACATACGTTAAACATGACCGCGTGTCACATTTTTCCCTCCTGAGGAAGCAAATAAATCTCCATACATTTCTTAAATAGATGAAATTGAAGTGAACTATGCCCAGAATCTGACAATCATCTAACTACAATTGAAGAAATATCTGTGTGTATGCACTGTGATTACTCAACAACTGGCCGTTGTATAAAGTAGATATTCGCCAGATATATTAGTCAGCACACAGGGCAGTGCTGTGTCGAGTTTGAAGTTTTGGGGATCAGTGATTGTCGAGAAATCTAATAAAAATAAATTTTTAAAAATTACAGATTATAGATCTTTTATCTAAAATACAGATATAAATTTAGATATAAAATATCTAAATTGGCAACACTGAAGAGAAGTAACCAAATACTTTGAAGCCATAATTTTGTACGACAGACGGAAAATTATTTTACATGAATATTATGACAGGCAGCTCCATACACCAAAAGTCTGGTCCCTTCCAAATATGCACCTTTGGAGATGATTACAGTCAGATAAATGTGTGTGTGTATGTATGTGAAGTGGCGGCGCCAGCGTTTTGTACCAGGCCAGGCAAGGTTCAGTCAGAAAACTATCATTACAGGCAAAGTAATAATATTAATAACATTAAGATTAAATTTTTGCTGGCTTGGGCAAGGCTGCTGGGAGTCCGGGCAATGCCCATGCTTTCCCTGGCCTGGCCTGGCCTGGCCTGGCCTGGCTGTGTGTGTGTGTATTTATGAATAAACACAAATATGCACATTTAATATGGACATAATTTGTAAATCATTTTTTGTACAAAACAAAAATGTAATTATTCTTTAAATTTTGACTCTTATTGAGTAATTTTATTAGTAATGGACTATTTCTTTTACCAAGTAAACACATATAATTTTGAAATCAGAATAGGAGGCTGCTCAGTATAAAACTAGACAGAAATGTTAAAATTCAAATGAATGTCTCATTTTGATTTTATAAAGAGGAAAAAATGTCTATGTAACACTTTGATTTTTAGCAGCCACATATAAAGGAAAAACATTTTGGAAACGCATTAGTTTGACTACAAACACGAATAAACAGTCTCCCCTTTGATATGTTATTCTATTTCAACTTTAATTATTCCCCCAATAAACTGTATATCAAATGAAATTAGTGAAAAAGATTAATGGTAATTCCAGATGCATTCTTAATGCTAGCATTGCCAAATAATCTTGTGTGTGTGTTTGCGTAAATTTCATTTATACCACAAATAACAAAGCAGCCCTCTTAGACATTTTCAATATTAATTCATTATGCAAAATACAAATTTAAAAAGAAAGATGTCTAAAATTGTCTTGTTGATGATAATAAAATTCTGTAGACTTTTTACAAAGCATCAGTAAAATATTTTTAGCTGAACCATGATCCCAGACATCTAAGGGTTTTCAATATAAATAAGCTATCATCAAGAATATTTCATGAAATATAGATACTTTAACACAGGTATATAAAAAGAAAATAATTCTGAAAAACATGCTTTTGTTAACAAACAAGTTTGGTTGATTTTGCTCATATTTCACTGCTTCTTTGAGTTAAAGTCCTGAGGATGATGTAAATAATGATTGAAATACTAAAGCACCAAGATTTTCTTGTTGGTCATTCAAATATTGATTGCCTTTAATTATGTTTTCGCAGGGTTGCTTCCATCTTTTATATTATCTAAGGAATAT
>VCCN01000623.1:2306499-2324089 GCA_006491835.1 Architeuthis dux
TTATCAATAGACAAATCAAAAGTGTCAGCCTTTAAATTTTTATAATATTGATATCAATTATTATGCATTTTTCAACTAGTATTTCTTTCATCTTCATTTCAGTTCCTTTTTATTGCAACTCTCAGACCCTCATTCTACAGCTGTTTGTGAGCAACGCAGATCAGAAATTAAGAATAAACCTCCAATGCGACTCAAACTCACATCCTTTTTCCTCAGAAAAGAAATATTTGTGAAACAATTAATAATAATTGACAATGTTTCATCTAAAAAATTTAAAAAATAATATATTCATATCAATTTTGGACAAAAGCATTTGAAACCCAGCTTTGCCTTTAAAAAAATCACCACTACCCACAACACTGGTTTATTGCTGGGTTTAGGTTATTCATGTGTTCTGACATTTATATGTATCTATCGATGTATCTGGACTTCGCCCAACCCTAACCGTTCATAGTAGAAACTTGAAATTTTGCACACACTCCCCTCAATGAGTAAGGAAAATGTTTTTTTTTTATGGGGGTTCAATATGGAATTTAAATTCATGCTAAATTGGTCACTAGTTTGTGCCCACTTGGTTTTTGAAAATTCAGACCTCTTTTAGTGATCACTGCTCAACAAAAGGCGAGCAAAGTAACTTATTCATTGATCACCCCTTTTTAATTGATCACCCCCAACACAGCATACATGTGTGGCGGGGATTCATAATTTCCCTTGGAATGCTAGTTCTTGTTAATACTATAACCCCCAAATTTCATTTGCTATGTTTGATGGCTAGGACTAAAAGCTGGAATCCATTTTCTTTCTACAGGTGTCTCAAACTGCTGTCACTTTTATTTTATCCAGGAACCTAATAATTGCCATCATTACTGCAAGAAACACAGCAGTCATTACCATTGCACCTATCATGTTATTACTATCATGATCCTTTACATTATCATTACTATCAGTAATGCCTATTCTGTTATTACCATGATTATTTGTTTCTGCCATCAGTATTAATATAAATGTCCCTCAAACTTATACAATTCTCTTCTTATTGCAATCATTATTGCATTATTATACTTTTAAAACATATTATAAACTAGCATTCCATGGGTAATTATGAATACATGCTTCTTTTTATCTCATCAGTTAAGCAGTGAGGGTGGTAAAATTAAGTTACCTTGATGAAAATGCTACCAGTATGGTTTGAACCATAAATTCATGATTTAAAAAACAAACAACTGGATCAACTGCAGCTGGACACAAACTAAGGGATCATTTTAGGATAAATTTACATTGCAAATTGAACTCCTAACTAAAAACCTATTTAGGGGGGAATTTTCAAAAAACAAAAAATCACATTTTCCCTAAATATTGAAAATAATAATGTGTGTTCTGCTGGATAGCAGGATAGAAGAAAAAAACAAAGGGTGAAAAATATGGTAAAACACAAACAGTGGAATGTAAAAAGATGATCTCAAATGTCAAAGAATTGCAACAAATATCAATAAAACTAGCATTCCAAGGGAAATTATGAATCACCACCACCCATATATGCTGTGTTGGGGGTGATCAATTAAAAAGTTGGAAAAAGAGGTGATCAATGAATAAGTTAGTTCTCTTGCCTTTTGTTGGGCACTAAAAAGTCAAAATTTAAAAAAAAAACAAGCATGAATGCTCCTAGCCACAAACTAAGGGACCAATTTAGCATAAACTTACATTGAAAATTGAACCCCACTCTACAAACCTCTTCAAAAAACAAAAATAATCATTTTCCCTACTCATTTGTTTGTGCAAAATTTCAAGTTTCTACTATGAACAGTTAGAGCTGGGAAAAGTCTGAATACATAGATAGATACATATAAATGTGAGAACACATAAATAACCTAAACCTAGCACCAGTATTCAAACCAGTCTGTTGTGGGTAGTGTGATTAACAGCTCAATGATTACCACTGCTATATTAAGATGTCTACCATCTTTATCAAGTCCTTGAAAATATTCTTAATTCACAGCCATTACCGGCAACCCTGATGTAACAACTATCACATTAAAACCACCTCTGTATTACAGCCAATACCATCACAACTACCTTGATTCTCTTATTAAGTAACCATTATCAACATCAACATCACCATCAGCTAGATTATGTCCTTATAAGCACTATGATAATTACCATTACTGTTACCATTGCTAAGATGGCGATGACCACCATCACCACCAGCATTCTCAGCAACATGACCAGAAATACCATCATTTTTATCATCTGCTCAAACATTCCTACCATGAACTTCCCCATCAATGACTTCATTTTTTTTTCTCCAACCCTTTCTTCCTGCCTGTTTCTTTCATGATTGGATGAGAAAGCCAGCAGAAGTAAGCTATTAAGCGGCCATATTGATTTTCCAGCACCATTTAAAAGCATTTAGCTAATGTAACTGTGATGAATGCTCATCATAGTTCTCTCCAACCCAACCACTCTCTCATGTTTCATCTTATCTTCCTCTTTTTCATTCTTTCTTTTTTTACTCTCCCTTGTAATGGGTGCGTGAGGGCATGCTTTCCTCTCTGTTTAATTACTTTACATCATAATAAAACTGAATTAAAAGAAAACTATGTTTACTTATGAGAGCATTTTTGTCTAAGTCTATCTATACATGAGAATGTATAGATTTATCAAAAACTCTAATTCTGTATCTCTAAATTAAAATGCATGAACCAGATATTTTATGTGGCTAAGCCTCAGTCTGGTACAAGCTCAGATAAGATGATATTTTTCAAGGCAGTAGACCATGATATGCTGTGTAATTTGTCATTAAAGGACTGACCTTTACCAAATCTTGAACAATACTGGTGGCAGAGTCATGTCATAATTTCTTCTAATGTCTTCACTAAGGCATTTCTGATATACATAAATTATGTACATATATATGTATGAAATCAAATAATGGATAATTTTATTTCTGACAGATTATGATAATTATAAAGACATTTATTAGTTGGGAACCTATATTTGCTCGGCATTGATGTGAGTGACTGCTATGCTAAACAAGTGGCCTAAATCATGTAAGTAAATAAATAAATGAGTGCCTAGCGGGGAACGAACCCATGTCCACCTTGGACCATCTACTCAGGTTCTGCTCTACCACTGAGCTAATGACAAACTATCATGGAAGGCAGGAGCTTTGAATATTACACTTTGCTGGTCTCTCTACTCTCACATTCGTATTTAGGCACAAATATAATCTTTATTTACTTACACAATTTAGGCCGCTCGTTTAACAGTTGCTCACACAGGCACCGTGCAAATATAGGTTCCCAACTGATAAATAAATGTCTTTATAATTATCATATATGTGTATGTATATAAATATGTTAATATATGTAATATGTATCTAAAAAATGGTTAATACTTGAAAAAAACCCTGTTGTTTCAAAAATTACTCTTTTTAGCGTTTCAAAAAAATTTAGAATTTTATGATCAGTAGACTGATTTAAAATTTACAGAATTATAGAAATAGTCTCTGTTAACTTTAATAGCAATATATCAACTTCAACTTTTACACATTTTTGAAAAAAATAAAAGGGAAAAATTATAATGTGAGAATCTTTTATGATAAAAAAAGATTCCTACTTGCAGAGCCACAAATATCACTTTTTGAAAATAAATGAAATTAAACACTATCTGATTTTCATCTATCTATCTATTTTATAAATTTACATTCAACTATCTATCTATTTATTTGATTGATTCTTTTTTTGACAGCAATTGGTATTCTGCTAGTCACTACAATTTAATAAGGACCAACCCCAGATTTTTTAGTTTTTTACAATAGTCCCTGTTAAGTTTTTGGCAATATTGTTTTTATTGAAAATCAATATGTTTTATATGCCACAGTAATCAAAGCTAAAATTATCTACTATAAAACAACACAGGCTTTTTTTAATTTGTTATTTGGCATTTTCCCATGGAAACTAAAATGTTTGCTTGATTTTCTCACCAAATCTGTTCTCTTCATATCATCATAAAACCATCTACATAGGTGAATTAGCGGAGATAAGTAAATCATAAATGATTTTTTAATAATGAATTAGAAGGAAAATTACTCTGTATTATCAATAACCAAAGATCTTAATGTTTGACATTCCTATATTCTTTGTAAAAGCATTCCTAATTGGCTTGCATTGAAGTCACACTTGATTAGCTTAAATACATCCTTCAAACTGATACTTGAAACATTTTTCAGCCAATCAAAATTTAAGGAAGGAGCAGCTGGATGTATTTGAATGACAAATCAGCAGAATTGTTTTTCCAAGAGGTTTTTCTTTTTTAAATTTAAAAAAAAAAAAGATGCAATTAAATTTTCACAGGTACTTTCATCTACAGGTGGCATGTTTATTATTCTAAGACCTTAAAGAAACTGAATCGAGGAAAAATGAACTGGATACAGTTAACTGCAGGAAGCCTTTAATTTAATTAGAAACCATCAACCAAAACTCTCACCAAAACTGTCAAAATAGGTTTCTTCAGTTTTCAAGTTGGTCCGGCTGGTTGACTGGCTGGTTGGCTATGTATGTATCATGCGTACTGGCTGCATCATCATCATTATAATCATCATCATCATAATCATCATCATCCGTTATAAGTCCACTGCTGGACAAAGGCCTTTCCCATCTCCTTCCATGACAACCTATCTTGTGCTAACCTCTGCCAAGTCTTACCGGCAAACCTTTCCATCTCGTCCCTCCATCTTGTAGCTGGTCTTTTCCTACTTCATTTACTGTCCCATGGGTAGCAGTTGGTTAGTCTTTCCCCCATCTATTGTCATCTCTTCTTGCTAGGTGGCCAGCCCATCTCCATTTTTGCTGCTTAATTAGTTGTATAATATCCTTTACTCTAGTCCTCTTTCCGATTCATGTTGATCTTTTTCTATCTCTAGGCACATTGGCAAGGTGCTCTTCAGAATGTCTCTATTCATACCAAATGGTTTCCAACTGATCGTTGTGCGTCGTTTTCAGCCCACACTTTTTCAATATCTACTCCTTATTATGTCTACAAAAAACTTTTTGTTTTTTAAAAATTCCGCCTGTAAATAGGTTTTTAGTAGGGAGATCTATTTGCAATGTATGTCTTTGCTAAATTGATCCCTTAGTTTTAGCCCAGTAGCATTCACATTTGTTTTTTGGGGAAATTCAGACTTTTTTAGTGATCACTGCCCAACAAAAGGTGAGAGAAGTAACTTATTCATTCATCCACCCTTTTACCAAATTGTTAATCCCCCCAACATGTCATGCAGCCAAAAAGACATTGTTGTTTTATTTATTCATTCAGAAATCATACTTTAATCTCATATAAAACTTGTTCATTTTAACCAGTGGATTTTTTAGACTTTTTCTGGGCCATCTTGAAACCAAGCCATGATTACTATATTTATTCATACTTTCCTACAAAAATAGAGTGTATATAAAGTTTCCAATTCCTCCCTTAAAACATGTTGTATTCATCATCAAAAGTTATTTTACCATCCATTAAAAATTCAACTGCAATTAAAAAATTCTGTCTATACTATTCTTTGAAAATAAATGAGTCCCAAAGCCAAACCTTTTTCAAGGTTAGGATATTCTTATCCCAACCAGTATTTAGCCACTAATAACATTGCGTTGCTTTTTCTATAGTCAGGACATTGTAAAATCTAACAGTTAAAGTAACAGGTACGGTTAGTCACTCAATAGAAACTATCATGTGACCAACATTCTTTTGGCAGCATGTAGTGTTCGAGGTTAAAAAATTGGAAAAAGGGGTGATCAATTAATAAGTTACTTCTCTCGCTATTTTATTGGGCAGTGATCACTAAAACAAGTCTGAATTAAAAAAAAACAAGCATGAATGCTATGGGACAAACTAAGGGATCGATTTAGCATAAACCTAGATTGCAAATTGAACCCCCCACTAAAAACCTATTTTGGGGGGAATTTTAAAAAAAGAAGAAAAAAAAGTGTAGGCTGATTATCTGTGGCAGTTACCAAGCTCAAAAAGAAAGACAAGTCTTCTTAGTCACCCAATAGAAACTGTCATATTACCAACATCTTTTGGCAGCATGCCATGTTGGGGGTGACCAATTAAAAAAGGGATAATCAGTGAATAAGTTACTTCTCTCACCTTTTATTAGATCACTAAAAAGTCTGATTTAAAAAAAACAACAAGTAAGCACAAACTAGAGATCAATTTAGCATAAACTTACATTGTAAATTGATTCCCCTCACTAAAAACCTACTTAGGAGAGGAATTTTTAAAAAAAGAAGAAAGTTTTTTCTAGACATAAGGAGTAAATGTTGACATTTTCATACCTACATTTACATACATACATAGCCAGCCAGCCAGACCAACTTGAAAACCGAAGAAACATATGTTGACAGTTATGGTGACAGTTTTGGTTGACAGTTTCTAAAAATAGAAAGGCTACAAAGAAATTGTGGGTAGAATAACAAAGCATTGGACTCCTCACATTGGAGCCAGGTAGTTTTGCAGACCACTACCATAGTGAGTTTGATCCTTACTGGTCTTGTGGCAGACTAAGCTAAGTTTAGTATCAATAAAATTAAGTATAAAAAGTTGTATCTCAAGCAGGACAATATTAGGTTAGTAAGGTCAACCTATGGAGTCCTACTGTGGTTTATTATTTAGTTTTAAAATTCATACTCAAACATTTGGTGTCTGAGATCTTTTCTGAGATTAGATTTTAATATGTTTATGTTTGGAGAAGAGACTGTGGCATCTGATAGCTTGTTCCAGGTAGGAGCGGATCTGTCAGAGAAGAAGAGTTTTCTGACCCAGGTGGCTGTTCGAATTTGTAGCTTTGTGCTGTGACCTCTTGTTGCATTGCTTAGGGATGGCTGTAGCATGATTTTATCTGAACAGATGCTGCACACCATCGTTTTGGTCGATGGTGTGTAGACCTGAGGGTATTCTGTATATTTCCAGTAGATCAGCATGGGTTCTTCTGTAGGATAGTGTCTCCAGATCAAGCTCTTTTAGCCTTTCCGAATATGGCAGGTGTGTGATACTGGGGATCTTCTTTGTACTCTCTCTATAGAGTCTTTGTTAAATTTATGTTGGGTTGATCAAATAGTGGTTTGTGATGAAAGCGAGCACAAAGCATTTCACCTGGACTTAATCATTTGAAACACCACACTAACCATTTTGTATTGTCATCTTCTATACTATTTCCAAAAATCTTCATAAATAAATCTGTTGCAAGTATTTTAAATAAGACAATTTCATCCTGACCCTAAGATGCCACCAACAGTATTTTCAGTAATTTAGTTCCATTGTCTAGTGAGGAGAGCATGTACTTCTGGAAATCTTGAATAATAACAGCTAATATAGGGCGTTAGTTTTCACAGGCTTGTGTTCTAAATATGTTCATCTTTATAAAGATCTAATCTGTTAGAATGTCAAACTCCTGTACAGGACAATCATTTTGTTATTGATTCTTACTTAATGTTATGTTAGAATCTGTCAATCAAAACTGTCACCAAAACTGTCAACATAGGTTTCTTCAGTTTTCGAGTTGGTCTGCCTGGCTGGCTATGTATGTATATATGTATGTATGTATCACGTGTACAGGCCGTACGGATGGAGCCAGAGAGCTGAAATTTTCAAAATTTATTCCATATTATGTCTAGAGAAAACATATTTTCCTTTTTTTTAAATCACCCCTCCCTAAATAGGTTTTTAGTGGTGGTGTGTGTGTGTGTGTGTGGGGGGGGGGTTCAATTTGCAATGTAAGTTCATACTAAATTGATCTCTTAGTTTGTGTCCAACAGCATTCATGCTTTTTTTCTGAAAATTTAAATTTTTGTTAGTGATCTCTGCCCAACGAGTAACTTATTCATTGATCACCCCCAACAGTTTCTGACAGTTTCTATTGAGTGACTAACCAGACCTGTTGTATATCACATTTAAAAATAGTATATCACAGCAGAACACAGTGCAGTTTGTCAGTATTTGTTATGGTTGTGGAGACAGACTTCGTTTTCGGATGTTTATCAAATGATTCTTTTCAGATATATCAAATCAACAAAAGATGGATTTGTAGATAATACAGGCTGCCCCCATTATAATTCGGGTGTTGGGGTCCAAGAAGGCTGACCGCATTATGACCAAGCCACAATAACTTGGGGTGGGGGATATAGGCAATATTCAGGGGCAGACAAGAGGGTGTGATAAAGTGATTTTGTTCCTCATAACACAGAATTCTGACCAAATGTGCCTCCCAAAATGCCTATACTAAAATTTTGTTAATGGCACAAATTTTGTGCATTGTTCTTAACTGAAATCTCAAATCAATCCACCAATAAAGATCTAAATGAGACTTTTTGTATTCAATGTTCATTTATTCATAAAAGATAATTTAGATCTCTCATTCTTTGTTCTAGATCTCTGTACTCCCTTATCACTCGTTGTTCTGATCAATTATGCCTCGCTATGAGCAGGTGTGCCTCGTAGCAGCGTTACTGCATTACCATCCTTTTTCACACCCTAGCAGACAATAATAAGAGAAAAACAGAAAACTTTGTGTATTGTATAAAAATTAAGGGATATTGTTCAATAGGCATTCTTTATTGTTTGTTTTTTTATTAAATAATATCACCAAAATAACTACAATATATTACAAAGTATACCAAATTTCAGTATTTAAAAACAAAACATTTACATCAATAACTTAACCCTTTCAACCTGTAAGCTGCTGCACCTTTAGATACACTCAATCTGAACTCCTGAAAGAGGGGGAAAAATTAATAAATAAAAGGTCTGCTCATTGACTACTGAAATGTTTTTGTCTAATTCATTTCATTTTTACAGTTGTAAATTAAATATATTTCTTAGTGGGGGTGGGGTGGGAGTTGTGTCACCTTTGTCATCAAATGGGCTTATGGTGTAGTAAAATAGCGCTCAGTCCGAAATATCGGCCTACAGGTTCGAGGGGAAATTCTGTTTTTATTCACAGTTTTGTGGGTGCTAATATAGCTGAAAATGTTGGGTTCCACTGACCATTCACGTTATATCGCAAACTGCTCTATAACAAACTGCATTATATCGGGGGTGGCCTGTATATGGATAAATCCACCAAGAGTCTTAAGCCTCATTCTGGAAACACCTTGGACATAGAACAAAGTAGTTCAAGATGGCTCAAGTTGATATTTAGAGGCATTATCTGTTAGACAAGATCATCATCATCATCATCTTGGGAAAATAAAGAATAGACGGCGAATACCTAAGTAACCTCAGATTTGCTGACAGCATCATCCTTTTTGCGGAGAACTTTCCTGATCTCCAAATAATGCTAGACAAACTGAATGAAGAAAACAAGAAAGTTGGTCTTCACATGAACTTCAACAAAACAGACAAAATCACTCAGTCATAATCTAGAGATTCAAAGATCAGATAAGACAACAGTTATAAAAGAGAGTGTGAAATGGTCAAACAATGTTTGACATTTGATCTAGTTTTATGTTGTTAACAATTTGCAAATGAATAAATAAGATTACCCAATACCTATTATTATTCAAAGCTCAGAATTTAATCCTGAAACACAAAGCCAATTATTTTCATTTATATATTAAAAAAGCTTATACTTGTAAGTGATGATAATTGCTGGTATGTATTACTATTACTTATTTTTATTTATGGTTATGTATTTTTTCATTATGCTCTGCGATGGGTTTTCATACCTGTCAAGTTTCAATGTTGAAAATGAGTGAGTACCCACCCTTAAAATGTGTTTCAAAAATTCTATATGTGATCTGTCAAAATAATGTGAGTTCCTAAGTTCTGTAAAAATATACTGAATATATACAAATAAACAACCAAAAATTGTTAATCACTAACCAAAAGGTTCACACTTTTATAAAAATTTACATTTATACAAATTCTCACCTTTCATAAAATGCGTGAGAATTTTACACTTTTTATAAAATGTGTGAGAATTTTCCATTAATGCGTGAGACCGTGAGAACGTATCAAAATGTGTGAGTCTCACGTATTTTGCGTGAGACTTGACAGGTATGGGTTTTGGGAATTAGGTATATGTTAATGTCTCCATTAGTAGACATTGAATATACCAAAAACCTGGAAAATTGAGAAGTAGGTATATGCCGTAACACCCACGTACACCCCTATTTCCATCCCTGATTATGATAATATATCTATTATATCATTGTATACAGAACTTACTATTAACAAAATAGTCCAAAATGAATATAGTCTAAATAAGGATTAAATTATTTCCTTTAAACTTAAAAGATTCTCTTATTTATATATTTTATATTCTGGGGATTTTACAAGAGAATAACGGTCCGATAACTGTTGATTCCAAAAATAAATTAAAAAATGAACCATGGCTATAAGTGTCGTCAGAACGTGACACAAGGTCGAGATTAATGTGGGATCCCTACACACATACATATGGGCTATAACAAAAATAAAAACAGTGTCGCAAAGGCATCAGGGCGACCCATAAGCCTCCCTTCAAGTATGATTTAGATGTGCTGTCCTAGGGCAACTGACTGCCCAAGACTGGATAAACTTTACTTTTTTGAGGCTACAAGACTAATCCTGGGCCAGGTAAGGGTATCTGTAAGTGTGTATGTGTTTGTACTAGTTGAAAAACACCTGTACTTAATAAACATATCATCATCATTACGCACATAATACGCACCACAATCATGGTCAAGTGTTATATAGTGTTAAGGAAGGAAACCCGAAGACTTGCTTGTAAAAATATCTGGACATATTTTTTATTACTGAACATACATCTTTGTTGGCCGGATCGTGAAGAGTGGAAGAGAGAAGACAAAGAGAACCGCCAGGCTGTCCCCTCAGCAGGGACAGCGGTTTCGTGCCTTTCGGCTCCACTGATGTCTGTCTTCTTTGAGTGTCGAGGTTTCGGTCCGCTTCCCAGGCTTGGATGATTTCTTCTGCGTCTGCTTTATAGATCTCCCCAATGCATACGTGGTGTCTCACGCTGTCAATGACCAACAACCATTTCCTGTTTACAACAATGATGCAATACATCCATCTCCCAAGGTGATCGAGGTCACTTACATTTCCGCCACAGTTTGTGGATTGTGTTTCTTTCCTGGGGACTTTTTGTAAATTCTTTTTTTGTTAAACTCAATTGTATGTACAAATTACTTTTGGTGAGAGAAAGGAACACAATCTTTTAAATTCTGACTGTAGGAATCCAGCTTTTTCAGGTTTTTACTTTAAGGAAGACTGTATTCTACTATGCTGGCTTGTCATGGAGTTCTTGACTAATATAAGCACAAAATTCAGCACTGAACAGATTCATTGCTGCTCTAACTACCTTCATCATCAGCAAGAAGCTGTGAGCATGGTGTTTTCATTAGAATAGTAATGCCTGCACCTCTTCTGCTGCATTTTAAAATATCACTGTCCTTGTCACAAAAGCAAAGTTTGAAGGGAACAATAGCCATTTTCTATTCTTTTTAGACATAAGCAATCAGAAAATAACACTCACTACCCAGGAACAAAAATCGCACTGCATAGTGTTATCAGTTTACTTATCAACATTACATATATGCACACTTATTCATGATTACATAGATATGTATATTTTTAGGGTCCTATTTAATATTACAAAAATTATTAAAATATTTCAGCCACTAAATCTTTTAATTTCTCAAACATAAAAACTTTTGTAAATTAAGTGGGTTTAGTCTCTTTTTTAGATTTTGATTGAATTTAAATTTTGATTAAATCTGATGAATTTGGCATTCTGCAGCAAACCAGAAAAATTCTAATGTAAAGAAGATTTAATGTTATTGCCAAGACATCTGAGACATATGTATTTTTTCCCAAAACACTGTGGTTGCGATTAATTTCAAATCAATTTGATGGAATTTACAAGAATGAAGCATGATTGGCTGCCTATGACAGCCAGGCTAGAAAAGAGCGGGAAATATTTATGGTTGAGAAGAAATAAAAAGCAGAAGCAGCAAAGATAAAATAGGAGAAAGATTTAAATATCACTTTTATATTAAGTGACGGAAAATGACTTGCGTAGCCATTCTTTGTTATAGCTGATGTGTGTCTCCTACTTAGCTGCAGAAAGTTTTACTAGTATACAAATGCACTGACTGTAGAAGCTAAAGTGGTTATGAACCTTCGCTCTGTCTAAAGCTGATTGCATTTAGCTTCTACACAATAGTGAATGTACTTTTTTTCTCCTTTGTTGACACCCAACTAATAACTGATCAATTTGCAGAGTCCAGAATCGACAAATTTGCAACAGAATTTACCTTAAACCAGCTTACAACTGTTTATATGACAAGAAATATATTTTTAGTCTTACATATGCTGAATATTACTTTAGTTTACATTTTGAGCTTACATGGTAAAGGATGGTTAAAAGACAAATGCTTCTCAGACTCAGAGAATCTCAAACCCTGGGTCATGGCACAAGCCTCAAAGACTTGTGCTGTTCTAAAATTTCCTTAAAATAAACCCTGAGTTCTGCTATCTATACATGACAAACTTGTATATTATTAAGCTCTGAACTAACCTTGAAAGCTATAATCTTTTTACAATGCTAATACATATTTTAAAAATGTAGTTGGCATCTGGCCTGGAATGATTAGTGAAAGGCACTGCCTCGGTCTAGCCATCAAGAGCTTTGTCGTTTCTTTTGTAAATTTATTGCAGTCTACCACTGACAGTTCACTTGAAGGTTTCTCACAATCTACAATTAGAAACCATCTACCAAAACTGTCACACAAACTGTCAAAATAGGTTTCTTCAGTTTTCAAGTCTGTCTGTCTGTCTGTGTATGTATCATGTGTACAATCACCCCAATGGAGCTAGAGGGCTGAAAATTGCAACATTTACTTCTTATTATGTCTAGATAAAACATTTTTTTTTTTTTTAAATTCGTCTCCTAAGTAGGTTTTTAGTGGGATTCAATTTACAATGTAAGTTTATGCTAAATTGATCCCTAGTTTGTGCTTACTTGTTTTCTTTTTTAAATCAGACTTTTTAGTGATCTAATAAAAGGTGAGAGAAGTAACTTATTCACTGATCATCCTTTTTTAATTGGTCACCCCCAACATGGCATGCTGCCAAAAGATGTTGGTAATATGACAGTTTCTATTGGGTGACTAAGAAGACTTGTCTTTCTTTTTTGAGCTTGGTAACTGCCACAGATAATCAGCCTACACTGCTGTCTGATAGTATTTGAGATAACGAGAACAATTTGAGTATGAAAGAGTAGATTCATAAAATTTTCATGTTGTTCACTTGCCTTTCTTATTCCCTGAACTGCCATTTGTGCATTGTTTAAAAGTCATTTTCAATCAAAATGTTAGAGGATATTTTATTTCCTATTCACTACTGTCCTAACCTTCATATAAAGTTAGAATGGCCGTTCAAATCTTGTCTGATTAATGAGTAGTTTGTATCAATGTGTTCAAGCAATAAAATTTAATGCATTTACATTTATTTTAGTGTGAAAAAAGAAGTACTTGGAGATATATTGAAAATACGCATCCTGTCTGAACTTGATGAGGATTGGTCAATTGTAATTCTTCATTTTTTTTCGTAAAAAATTCTTTCTTTATTTTATCCTTTTTTATTTCTCTTATTCCATTTATTAACATGTAACATTTATTTTAGTGTGAAAAAAAGTATACAAATTGTATATTCAAGCACACATCATAACAGTCATATTTACACAATATCTAGGGCTTTAAACCTTTGCGGTGGTGTAATAAACATCATAATTCTTCTTAAAATCATTTGCATCTGGTGATAGCACTACATATTCCGGTAATATATTCTAAAGTCCTATAACTCTATTGCTAAAAAAGAATTTTCTGATATTCAATCTACTTCTATTTGCTTCTACCATATATGTGTGACCTCTCAGTCTTGTACCGCCTTCTAGTAAAAAATACATCAGGGTTTACTACTTCTAAACCATGCATAATCTTAAACATTTCTATTAAGTCTCCCCGATCTCTCCTGATTTCTAACAAGGTTAATCCTAACTCTTTTAGCCTATCAGTTGGTGCTATTTATGATAATCTTTATTATATAAATAAGTAAATAAATAAAATAAGCATTTTTAGTTATAAAGTTTGCTGGAAATGGAAAATATTAGCTGATTTTATCCATTTTTTAAGACAGTTTTAGCTATAAATATTAATACTTGTTACAGGCAGAATAACTTTATATTTAACATTTTTCAAATCAATTTAACAACTTATTTGTAAATCATGGATATGGATAAATGGCATATAATTAAAAAAAAGAACAGAAGACATTGAAAGACTTCTAAAACTTGATATTTTATGAATGTTTTAGTAATGTTAAATATGTGCTTAATGCTACTGGATAATCCAGCATGCTGGTGATCTGACCAGTGAAAACATTCTGTTGGAAGCATGCTGTGTTGGGGGTGATCAATTAAAAAAATTACTTCTCTTGCCTTTTGTTGGGCAGTGACCACTGAAAAATTCTGAATTTCCCAAAAAATAAGTGTGAATGCTGCCGGACACAAACTAAGGGACCAATTTAGCATGAACTATATATTGTAAATTGAACCTCCCACTAAAACCCGGGGGGTTGGGGATTTAAAAAACATCAAAAATGTTCTTTGAAGACATAATAAGGAGTAAATGTTTAAAATTCCAGCCCTCTATCTCCATTGGTACAGTCTGTATGTGTGATACATAAATACATAGATAGCCAGCCAGACCAACCTAAAAACTGAAGAAACCTATGTTGACAATTTTGGTGACAGTTTTAGTTGACAAATTCTAATACAAATCCAAATAAGTAACAATGGCTTCAAAAGGTTTTTGTGGTATATTTATCTACTCATGAACACAACTTTGCTGTGTTCATTGGAGATCAAGATATTGCTTTAGTAACAATTTGTGCTATATATTGCAATGGTGGTTTGCCATTTCCTACTGCCAGATTTAAATCCATTTTCCACTTTTGGGTACATTTTGTGCACTATCATTTAAGCAAGTATTTTGCCTGTTTGAATTGGCAATAGATTACTAGAGTGGCAGATGCAGTATTTAAACAATTGAGGTTGCTATTTCTCTATCTAGGGTTTGCTCAAGATAATTCATTAAATCTTTTTTTATCTGATTATATGAGGAACAAGATTGGCTGCTGCACTCCACTCCACTCCACTCCACTCCAACTTATATTCCGACTGAAGATGATTACTTCAACTTTTGTATTGTATATATAATAAATTTAAAAAATTATAAAAATATATATTTTTTGTATAAATGTATTTATTTATAAGAATGAAATAAGCCCGTGTGTATCTGTATGATAAATTTTTGTCAATATCTAAGACTTGTCAATTTAGCTCAGTCAGTAAGACAGCAACTTGGCAATCAATTAGTCGTGAATTCAAATCATACATGTGGCTTTTACATATCGGTTTACACACCTCATTTTGGTGAAGATTCTTGTTGTTGTTCTTGTTGTTCTTGTTACTATAGGAAAACAAAGTCAACTCCAGACTTTGTACTGAAGTTTGACAAAATAGGTTTTAGTTATTCCCACCTTTAAAAGTTCATGAAGCATAAAGATATAGAAAACAGGTCTGGTTAGTCACTCAATAGAAACCGTCACGTGACCAATGTCTTTTGGCAGCATGCTGTGTTGGGGGTGATCAATTAAAATTGGAAAAAGGGGTGATCAATCACTAAAAAGTCTGAATTTTCAAAAAACAAGTGTGACTGCTGCCGGACACAAACTAGTGATCAATTTAGTATAAACTTACATTTTAAATTGAACTATAAGGAGTAAATGTGGAAATTCTCAGCCCTCTAGCTCTAATGGAGCTGCCTGTATGTGTGATACATACATAGCCAGCCGGACCGACTTGAAAACTGAAGAAACCTATGCTGACAGTTTCGGTGGCCATTTTGGTTGATAGCCTCTAACATCAACACACCCTCCCTGAAAGTATAATTTGCAAAATCTGAATTGCTGAACACGCAGGATACATGGCATAATTTCCTTTGGAGAAAAAATTAGAAATAAAAAATGGATATTCAGGAATTGATTTGTGATTAAAAAGCAGACAACACCATTTTTATTTCTAATGTTCATGGTAGTATCATCAATTTGCAGCTGAACTTTCTCACCCTAATTCTTCATTTTTTCTCATTACGCCATCGATCACTTTTAATTTGACTTTTGCCATTAATGTTTTTATTTGATTTGAAAAAACACAGAACACAAAACCATGGACAAAAAGTTTATTTATGAATGTAAAAAGAATTTGATGTAGCACCCAGACACATTTTTAACGTAAATCACTGAACTTGATCTAGACCAGTGATTCCAACCTTTTCAAGTCATTCCCCACCTTTGTCAATAAGATTACTAGTATCCCCCCTCTTCTATTTATTAAGTTGCAACAAAGAATAATTTGAAATAATAACTTTATTTTACGTATAATTAGACAGCTTCATACTAGGAATTAGTTTAATTTCATAATTGTACAGCTGCTGCTGTGTATTGGTTACTCAAAGAAAGCAAGCAAAAATAATTAGAACACATCATTTGAAATTCCAATTTATTACAAAGAAAATAAACATTCTGTTATTGTATCTGATATACACATCAACATGATCTCTGTTCTTGTTTTTTTTGTTACTAGTTCTTCGATTTGTGGGTCTATTAGTGAGAGAGCACATTTTAAATCATTCTCAACTTGGGGCTTATTTCGAGCCTTCGACTTGATAGATAGAAATGCAGAAAACTCTATCTCTAGACAGGACTTTTATTTTTACCTAATAGCCTTATTATCACATTGGACTACTGAAATTCCCCCCCTGGGAGGAATTCGCCCCGGTTGTGAACCACTGATCTAGAGTAACATGTTTAAAACACAGTGGGAACATTTAGTTTTGTTAATTTCCCTTTCTATAATCCACTCCAAACATAAACATCAATTTTCAAAGAGGATTGTTATCATATTCAGAAATGGTTGCTGAATGAATGCTGAAAAAGCAAATATGTCTTGATAATTATAAGGGAAACCTCAAGACTGGACCATGATGAGGCAATGGTTAATCGACTATTTTTGCAAAAAATGTCTATCCTCACTATTTGCTAAAGTTGGCCAAATTCAACAAGTATTTACATAAGAAACCTCTGCAAATTTGCAGGTTATGTGCTCTTTTGAAATTCATTGCTCATTTTCAGAAAAAATTCGGAAAAAACTCAACTTAAAATCTTGATATATCTGTTCAGTCACTTCATTGAAAAGAACTCAAAACTGCGCTCAGTTTGAAAATTATTTTAAAAATATGAAAAAAAACATTTATTTGGATTTTTTTAAAATTCAGTAACAGTTTTTTATTTTGTGCAAATTTTTCTAGAATATTTTAAATTTTGTATGAATTTTATGGTTGGAATTAAAGAAAGTAATTGAATATCATCAAGGGAGGAATATTCATGATAAAAGCAGGTGAATAATGAAAGGAATATAGTCTAGTAATTTTGTTGCATCTTGATATAACAGCAATATGATGACATAACAGAATCTTTA
>VCCN01000623.1:2470574-2483952 GCA_006491835.1 Architeuthis dux
TTAGTGTGCCACAAAGCATCTGAAGTGTTGAGGTGGGTTGATCCTCCCTCAAACAAGGGCTGTTAGACAGTGTTCCCAGTATATGGATACAAAAATAACATTTGAATATCGTTTTGTCATTACTGGTACTTTTATGGAGCACATTTTCAATGATGCAATAAACAAATAAATGTGTTGTTCATTAAAGGCCCAAACGGCAGTTTTAAATTCTTTCCTGAATTCCATAGTGTACAACTGCCAATCTCATATTATTTTTTAATGAATGGCATCTTTTTCAATGACATCTTGTTTAAATGTGTTGTAATAACAAATATACACACAAGTTTCAAAATCTTTTGAAAACCATTATCAACAATCAACACATTATCATTCATTTTCTTTTAAATGATCAAATCTATCCTTAAATACTGATGGTGTGCATCAACCATTTAAGTGCCTGGCTTACTGTGCCAGAAGATGAAAAAGGTTGAAAATCACTGACTTGGACAGTGTTTGTTTGCTTGGTCTGTCCAGTGTGTATGCATTTATATTAGACCCTATTTCATGCAATTCAATGTACATGGGTCACAACTGAATGAATACATAGTAAAGAGAAAATAGAGGAATGGATACAGAAGATATTGAGGATTGGAATAAAAGATCAAACTTGCATGATCTGCTTTCAAGAGGGGGAACAAAGACCAAGCAAGAAAAAGGGGTAAGATTAATTTGTTCAATTCATCAAACAAATGGAAGTGCAAGAATAATATCTAACATGCATTGTCTTGACATGTTTTTTATTATTATTATTTCAATATACATGTATTTGAAACTAAAATAAAAAATTCAAGTTTGCAACATTCAACAGTTCTCCTTAACATATTTATTGATTCAACAGATATATTTCAGCTTGTCAGACCATTTTCAATGTTCAGTAGACAAAAACTACTCAAATTCTGATTATGCATCTCTCTCTTATGATTAAAATCAATGTAACATGAATGCCATAAAAAAAGCAAGTATTTCAAATATATACTGCTTATCATATTTTATTAATAATTCAATGATAGTAAAATGGTAAGTTTATAAGAATGTTTCTATATTTTGGTATTTGGGAAGTAAAAACACTTTTCAAATACATTTTCCCAAGAATTTAGCTCCGTACTTCATTTGTTTTATTCTTTTCATCAGCCAACTAAATTCAAATCAGTCAAAATTTCTCAACACTCAGGGAAGCAAAGCTGTATCCAAGAAATAAAATTATTAATAGTAAAATCAAAACTAAATATTTTATTGCAGAAAAATGGATATTGTTTATTTAGATTTAGGTTATATTTGCTAAAGATAATGAGTTTTCAATAAGTTGGATTTTAAAGTTTGAAAATTATTTCATTTAAGAAACTAGCAGAACTCCTGAAAAAGAAAATGTACTTTTGAAATGAACTAACTTCACAAAGACATATTTATAGTTCTTTGTGTAATAAACTATGAAAATGAAAATTATTTTCAATTTCAGTGTTCTGAACATTATAAATGTCAAAATTCTAAAACTTAAAATTAAAAATTTTTTTTTAAAAACCTTAAAATTTTAAAAATCAATGTTTTTATTAACGTAGTTCCGTCTTGTATATGACTTCTGATGCACATGTTACAGCTGTTTAGGCCATTTTCAAGTTCTTTGTGTTTACAATTTCAGGATAATTTACTTAAATGAGTTTGTAGGACTAATAGATCATATGTTGCCTTCTGGTACCCTCTACACTTTCTCTTGTGTTCACTTCCTCATCAATTGTTGCAATACCTGAATGTTTAGAATGTTTGCTATTACAGCCACTGTGAAATATAGTAAATAAACATTTATAAAGCTACTAGATTTATTTGTTGACTTACATGTAAGGATTAAACTTTCAATAATATATAAAAAAATATTAGTCATTCACAAAATTGACTGAACCCTCTAAAAAATTAACATCATCTAAATCACAAAAATGAGGAATTGTGTGATTATACCCATGCTCAGCATGAAAAAGATCATATATACAGATTTAGAAAGCATTCAAAAAATATTTTTGCATATAACATTGAAAATGACAAGACTGGCTACTGCAGGGTCAAATTCACTCCAACTTCTACTCTGACTGAAAATTATTATTTCAACTTTTGTATTGTATATATATTAAATATGATAAATTTTCCTTAAAATCTAAGACTTGTCAATTTAGCTCAGTTAGTAAGACAGCCTAGCAATCACTAGTTTGTGAGTTCAAATCATGGTATCAGAATGGAATTTTACATATCGGTTTACACTCCAAATGCAGATTCTTGTTCTTGTTCTTGTTACACTAGGAAAGTTACACTAGGAAAGTAAAGTCGACTCCTGTCTTTGTCTTGGAGACAACAATCATCCCCGGACCATTTGATCTTTTCTGTTTTTTTATATATTACAATATAATCATCATACATGACATAAACATGTATGTGGTTTTCACTAAGGCGAGAAATCCTTGAAGAGGTATCCTTGAAAAATTTGAGAGAAAAAAAAAAATTTGAATTTGTTCATTATCTGTTTTTGTTCCATCTAAAATATGCACATCAACAAGACAATTTTTAAGTAATTCAAAATGAATTAGGTTAGTTAAGTATATATCAAAATGATTTAACACATCACTTGACATGTCTGGTTAGTCACTCAATAGAAACCATCACACAACCAATGCCTTTGGGCAGCAAGCCGTGTTGAGGGTAATCAATTAGAAAAACTGGAAATAGCGATCAATGAATAAGTTACTTCTCTCGCCTTTGGTTGGGCCGTGATCAATAATAAACTCTGAATTTTCAAAAAACACAAACTAAGGGATCAATTTAGCATAAACTTACATTGCAAACTGAACCCCCACTGAAAAAGTATTTAGGGGGGGAATATTGAAAAAAATCAAAAAGATGTTTTTTTCTAGACATGATAAGGAGTAAATGTTTAAATTTTCAGCCCTCTAGCTCAATTGGTGTGGCCTGTATGCTTGTTGATACATACATAGCCAGCCAACCAGCCAGCCAGCCAGCTGGACCAACTTGAAAACTAAAGAAACCTATGCTGACAGTTTTGGTGAAAGTTTTGATTGACGGTTTCTAATTTGAATTTGCTTATTATTTATTTTTGTTTCATCTAAAATATGCCCATCAACAGGAAAAGTAATTCAAAATGAATTAGGTTAGTTAAGTATTTCTCAAAATGATTTAACACATCACTTGATATATGTATCATTGAAGTTACTTTTATGATTTCTGAAATAATTTAACTCAATTGCAGCAAAAAATAAAATGCACTCAGGAATGCACACCTCTACCTCTACAGAGGCAGGGGGCGGGGTCCAGACCTCACCAACTTCTTGTACTTTGTAATTTGTGCAGAAATGAAGAGAAAACACTGGGGGTGGGGGTAGGGTAAGGCTAGTCTGGCAGGAAGACAGAAATAAATATAAAAATCTTTAAAGATTGTCACACCTCACCATAAGGTTACATTTTGACAAAAGTTAGATTCATATGTTGCAAAGTGTCGGCAAAGAGCTGACAAATGAGAGAGGAAGAAGCGAAAAAATAAGAATGTCAAGAGGATGATGACCTTAAATTTTCAATGGTAAATCCAACAAGAGTGCCATTTTTAATGCATTTCTTTATCAATTTTTAGCTATTTTTATCAATTATTAGATTGATCTAACCATTCTTAGCCATTTAAATGGTTATAAAATTGCTAACAATGATTTTAGTGCATTTTGGCGTTTTTTGACACTTTTGATCTGGCTCCACCGCTGACCAACATCATATACTAACTAAAAGCTGAATGAAAATAATTTTGGACTATTGTCTTTATGTATGAAAACATATTTCTCTATCAAAAAGATTCATGGATTCGCCTGAAAATTCAATCAATTCTTCCTTAGACTATGGCTCACTGTTCCACAAAATATCATTTAAATTTATTAAGAACTTTTGGAGATATTGTGAAGACAAACAGACAAAACAAGACTGAATATATATACCTCTTCCGACTTCAGTGGCAGTGGTAAATAAAACTATTCTCTGTACTGGGTTAAAAGAGTATAAGTTCTCAAACTGTACCATAAATATTCATAACACGTCAAAAAGAAGGCGAAGTTATTTTGATATTGCTAGAGTGGATAATTATCATTTATTTGTCAGATACATGTTAAAACTAGAATTCCAAGGGAAATTATGAATCACTGCCACCCATATATGCTGTGTTGGGAGTGGTCAATTAAAAAGTTGGAAAAAGGGCTGATCAATGAATAAGTTACTTAAGCGGGCACAAACTAGGGACCAATTTAGCTTAAAGTTACATTGCATATTGAACCCGCCTCAAAAAAACAAAAAAGTTGTTTTCCTCACTCACTGAGGGGAGTGTGTGTGCAACATTTCAAGTTGTTACTATGAACAGATAGGGCTGGGCAAAGTCTGGATATATAGATATATACATAGATACATGAAATCAAGAAATGGATAATTTTATATCTGATAGAATATGATAATTATAAAGACATTTATATTATATATAGGTAGTGGTGATTAATAACATTTCATATTATAAATATGGGCTCCCAATTAATAAATATCTTTATAATTATTATATAGATACATATAAATATCAGAACACATGAATAACCTAAAACCAGCAACAGTATTTAAACCAGTCAGTTGTGGGTAGCAGTGATTAACTAAACCCAGCTACAGTGTTTAAACCGGTCTGTTGTGGGTAGTGGTGATTAATAACATTATTATTTTTAGTAACAATTTAGTGTAATCCCAATATGTCTGTTACACTTCTAATGTTAAGCGTGTGTCCCAAATTAAAGTTTTCACATAAAATGCTGAATACTTAGCTTCAAGTTTTGGGCTGTAACTTTTTAAGCCCAACAGATACCAATTGTGAACATACTCATACTACAATCCATAGACTTTGGCCTATAGCGTATACTTGAAATTTCCTTGTAAAATGCTGAAATACCTATGAATTTATTGTGGTAAAATAAAGTGTATTTTTGAATTCCTCATGTCTGAAAACCATGATTTAGCCTTTTAAAGTACTCAGATATGTCAATTGGGAGACGAGATATGAAATTCTGATTTTTTTGGTGTGTGCTGGCAGCCATTTTGTTTTATGCAAATGAGATAGTTCATCCCAACTTTTTTCTTGGGAACATCTTTTTTCTGAAAGAGGACATCCTAAGCAACATATTGGTATCCTATTCATAGGATCCGGGGGGGGGGGCAGCTGGCCCCCAGACTATTACACTTCTAAGGTCAAAGGGTATGTATCCCAAATTTCTCTTCAATCCATTAAGTAGTTTTGCTGTTTATAAGATTTGAGCACACCCAGAGTCTTTTTCATTTAAGAAATATAAAGGATAGATTTAAAATCAGGATTCGAAACCATTAAAGCATCTCAGCTGAAAATGTTCTTGTGTATCTCAATTTCTATCTCAAGCAGGATAATATTAAGTTAGTTAGGTCAACCTATTGAGTCCTACTGTGGTTTTGAGTTGGTTAATAACCGCTACCCACAACACTGGTTTTAATACTGTTGCTGGGTTTAAGTTATTCATATGTTCAGATATTTATATGTATATATGTATCTATGTATTCGGACTCCACCCAGCCCTAACCGTTCATAGTAGAAACTTGAAATTTTGCACACACACTTTCCTCAATGAGTAGTGAAATTTTTTTTTTAGTTTGGGGAAAATCCCCCCACTCCCTCAAATGGGTTTTTAGAGGGGGGTTCTATTTACAATGTAAGTTTATACCAAATTGCTCCCTTTGTTTCTGTCCAGCAGAATTCTCATTTGTTTTTTGAAAATTTGGACTATTTAGTGATCACTGCCCACCACCACTGTTTAATTTACAAGGCAAAAAGAAGAATATATAGGTGGCAGTGATTCATAATTTCCCTTGGAATGCTATTTCTGATTATTATTATTATTATTTTTTTTATTAGAAAATTGATCCCTTTATGTCAAAATTCACACTACCTATATATAATATAAATGTCTTTATAATTATCATATTCTGTCAGATATAAAATTATCCATTTCTTGATTTCATGTATCTTTGTATCTATCGATGTATCCGGACTTTGCCCAGCCCTTACGATTCATAGTAAAAACTTGAAATGTTGCACACACACACTCCTCAATGAGTGGGGAAAACAGCTTTTTTGTTTTTTGAGAATTCCCCTCCAAAATAGGTTTTTATTGGGGGTTCAATATGCAATGTAAGTTTATGCTAAATTGGTTACTAGTTTGTTAAAAATTCAGACTTTTTTTTTAGTGATAACTGCCCAATAAAATGCGAGAAAAGTAGCTTATTCATTATTCACCCCTTTTGCAAATTTCTTAATTGATCACCCCCAACATGACATTGGTAGCATGACAGTTTCTATTGAGTGACCAACCAGACCTGTTGTTATTCATTTTGAGTATTCATATTCAAACATTTGGTGTCCGAGATCTTTTTTAAGATTAGACTTAAATATATTTATGTTTGGAGAAGAGACTGCATCATCTGATAGCTTGTTCCAGATAGGAGTGGATCTGCCTGTGAAGTAGTGTTTTCTGGCCCCAGTGGCTGTTTGAATTTGTAGCTACTTGCTGTGACCTCTGTTTCCACTGCTTAGGGATGGCTACAGCATGATTCTATCTGGGTAGATGCTGTCTTGGTCGATGGCATGTAGACCTGAGGTTATCCTGTATATTCCTAGTAGATCAGAACAGGTTCTTCTGACATCATGATAGTTTAAACAGCATAAATTGTATTCTGATGTTTTATATTACTTTTTCATATATAGACAAGGACTTGTTCCTTATTCTATATAAGATTTATGTCCGTCCACACCTCGAGTACTGTGCACAGGCCTGGCCACCGTATTTGGAGAGAGATAAAAATCTTTTAGAAAAAGTCCAGAGACGAGCAACTAAGTCAGTACTGGAATTAAAAAGTATGAGTTATGAAGATAGGCTGAAAGTGTTAGGGTTAACATCGTTAGAAAACAGGAGGGATCAGGGATACTTAATAGACATTTTTAAGATTATGCATGGTTTAGAAGTAATAAACCCTGATGTACTTTTTACTAGAAGTGGGTACAAGGGACTGAGAAGCCACACATATATGGTAGAAGCAAATAGAAGTAGATTGAATATCAGAAAATTCTTTTTTAGCAATAGAGTGGTAGGACTTTGGAATAGATTACCGGAATATGTAGTGATATCAACAGATGTAAATGATTTTAAGAAGAATTATGATGTTTATTACACCACTGCAAAAGGTTTAAGGTCCTAGACATTGTGTAAATATGATTGTTATGAAGTGTGCTTGTATATACAAATTGTATACTTTTTTTTCACACTAAAATAACATTTCCAAAAAATGTTCTAAAATGGTTTAAAATGTCATACCATTTACAGAAAGAATAGTCGTGTTTACAAATAATTTGTTTACATCATTGGTCTGATGGTCACTTTTGTTAATGTCAGAGAGTTCACTGTTTAACTGAGTTCGGTATTTCTGAGATGAGGTGTTAGTATTACTGATACTATTGTTCGAACTGAGATCCTCATCTTGGTTGTCATTTCCACAACTGTTGAGTCATCTGTAGGTTGTGGGTTCAATCCCAGGCTGGAGCACCATAACTTAAAAAAATTAACCGCGAAATAATTTCTAGGACATGGCTAGTGGAATGAGGACAGTATACCCCCGTGGATCAAATAAAGGGTTCAGTTCAATAGTTCCGGTAAGTTACCGACAAAACGTGACACCTGAAGAAGGCCGGAGAGTACATCGGCCGAAACGTTGTGGAAATGACAACCAAGATGAGGATCTCAGTCCGAACAATAGTATCAGTTCACTGTTTCTTCTGTATAAATTCTGAAATACCATTTTTTTCCCTCCAGGAAATGCCATATGTCAGTCAATTAGTGTATTGACACAATTTTTCCTCTTTACGATTTCCTTTCTCCTTGAGATGCTTCAATTAGGCTGCTTCAGTTTTTAGAAACCGTTAAGCAAAACTGTCAACATAGGTTTCTTCAGTTTTTAAGTTGGTCTGGCTGACTGGCTGGCTAATATAGTCTATGTATCTCAAGCATTAATATCTTTTTACAAGTATTCATTCAATTTATCTGCAATCGTACATCTGTGATCATACAGGCCGTGCTAATGGAGCTAGAAGGCTGAAAATTTAAACATTTACTCCTTATCATATCTAGAAAAAAAATGGTTATTTTGTTTTTTTTAAATTTGCCCTAAAAAGGTTTTTAGCGGTTGTTCAACTTGCAATGTAAGCTTATGCTAAATTGGTCCCTTAGTTTGTGTCCAGCAGCATTCACACTTGTTTTTTGAAAATCAAGGCTTTTTTTAGTGATCACCGCCCCCAAAAAGTCCCCTTTTCCAATTTCTTTTAGTTGATCACCCCCCACAGCTTGCTGCCAAAAGACGTTGGTCACTTGGCGGTTTTTATTGAGTAACTAACCAGACTTTTTTCATTTTTTTTTCTTTTCAAGTAATAGCAAGTAATTTTTTATCTTGAAATTGACCAACTAAAGACATTTTGAAGAAATATTTTTGACACAGGAATGGACCATATTAGTTCCACTCAAAAACCTACCGACCTTAGGGAAAAGACCCCAAACAAATTTAAGCAAAACCTGACCGAGAATAAAAGATTTTTATAGCTTTAAAAAGCACAACTGCAACAGAAAAAAGATTCCGTTTCTCCACCAATATGTTCCCTTCCAGTTTTTGGCTTTTAGTCGTTCAGGGTTCTATCCATTTCTTTTCTGCTATTTGATACTTTTGTTTTTTTCTTTAGTTTTTCCCCACCAAATACTTTTAAACAATTATTTCCACATTTTATTTTAAGTATTTAATTTCTTCTTCTCTATCTGTCCTCTATCCTTCCTTCCTTCCTTCCTTCCTTCTTCCTTTCTTTCAATTCTTCATTTCCCTTCCTCCTACTAATGTATTAAAAACCATCAACCAAAACATTCACCAAAACTGTCAAAATAGGTTTCTTCAGTTTTAAGTTGGTCCAGCTGGCTGGCTATGTATGTATCACGTGTACAGGCCACACTAATGAAGCTAGAGGGCTGAAATCTTCAACATTTACTCCTTATTATGTCTAAGAAAATCCCCCCTCCAAATAGGTTTTTAGTAGGTGGTTCAATTAGTAATGTAAATTTATGCTAAATTGATCCCTTAGTTTGTGTCCACGCTTGTTTTTGAAAATTCAGACTTCTTTAGTGATCATGGCCTAACAAAAAGTGAGAGAAGTAACTTATTGATTGATTGATCACCCCTTTTTTCAATCTTTTAATTTATCACCCCCAACATGATGCCAAAGGTCTTCTTTATTTCCATACTTTATAGCTATGTTCCCCTCTGCTCACTTTTCTTTCTATTCTATCAATTCTTCATTCTCACTTGATTTCATTCAATTTATCTTTTTACCTTTCTTCAATTCCTTCTTTACTTCTTTTGCCTTCCTTCTTTTATTTTATCTTTCTTGCTCTTTCATTCTTTTTCGTCTGCCTCCCAACCTCCATGTTTTTCTTCCATTTTCTGATTGATTCTTTTTCATTTTCTTTTTTCTTCCCTATTCTTACTTCCTTTCTCCACTCTATAAATCATTGAAATGGTCATTAAGCACCTCTGGATTCTATTCTCAATTTTTAAAATGAACAATAAAAAAAATAGTAAGTTTTCCTCCTGAATTATTGATTCCAACATAATGGCCATTTATGGCACAAAACTTTTTCTGCAAATTTTACAGAAAAATCAAAAATGTAAATCCATTTGCTCATTAGACATTCCAACACATAATTCCTTGATTTTTAATGCCAAACTTCATTATCAAATCATTCAATCATTTGGCATTTTTTATGTCCTTTTAGATGACTTTCACTCAAGGAATTGCAGCCATAGAATTCACCACCAACACTTCTTTATTATTCACAGTTGATGAGATAATGTATTATGGCAACAAAACCTAATTATTGCTTTTTTTATAACAATGTGATCTTTATGTGTCCCTGTCAACAATGGCTCAATAATTTTTTTATCTCACATATTAATAAATTAGTTGACTATTACATGTTAATTTTCACTTGAAAAATAATATCAGACAGATCTGGTTAGTCACTCAATAGAAACCACCATGTGACCAACATCTTTTGGCAGCATGCTGTGTTCTGGGTGATCAATTAAAGAAAGGGGTGATGAATGAATAAGTTACTTTTCTCACCTTTTTTTAAATTTTCAAAAAACAAGCGGGAACAAACTAAGGATCAATTTAGCATAAAATTGCATGGCATATTGAACCTCCCACTAAAAACTTATTTGGGGGGAATTTAAAAAAAAACAAAAAAAAATTTTTTTCTAGAATAAGGAGTAAATGTTGAAATTTACAGCCCTCTAGCTCCATTGGTGCGGCCTGTATTCGTGATACATACATACAGTATTGCCCATAAATAAGTACACCCCTACCACTTTTTATTAGAAATTTAATTGTCTTCTAAATCAAAGATAGCAGAATGTTATTATTTCTGGTGGAACATTACACAATCAAAACAGATATTATCAGGTATTATTTATGACCAAACTCTACAACATTGAAATCTTGTTGCCAGAATATTTTTTCATGGTGCTGTAGACATCTTTGGACAGCAAAATATTCATATTTTTGGCAACAGAGTTTCAATACTGTAGAATTTTGTCATAAATAATACCTGATAATATCTGTTTTTATTTTATTCCACCAGAAATAAAAAAATTTTGCTATATTTGGTTTAGAAGAAAATTAACTCTCTATAAAATAATGCTAGGGGTGTACTTATTTATAGGTGATATGTACCTGGCCAGCCAGCCGGACCGACTTGAAAACTGAAGAAACCTGAAAAGCTTGGGTTGGCAGTTTCTAATTCTTTGGTCAAAAGTCAAAGTTAGTTTCCCGATTTCTTATCTCTTGTCATCTTTTCTTTTCCTTAATTCTCGGCCATCTGTAGCTGACTCTTTCCATAACACATATTCACAAGGAATAAGAATTAACACTTGAACACACAGAAAGGTTTTTATATATATAATATAGTGGCAAGTTAGTAGTAAGGTCTGTTTAGTCACTCAATAGAAACTGTCATATAACCAACATCTTTTGGCAGTGTTCAAGGTGTTACATTAAAAATTTGGAAAAAAGGGTGATCAATGAATAAGTTATTTCTCTCACATTTGATGGGCAGTGATCACTAACAAAGTCTGAAGTTTCAAAAAACAAACATGAATGCTGCTGGACACAAACTAGGGATCAATTTAGCATAAACTTGCATGGTAATTGAAACCACTACTAAAAACCTATTTAGGTGGGGGGGATTTTCAAAAAACACAAAAGTGTTTTCTAGACATAGCAAGGAGTAAATATTGAAAATTTCAGAACTCTAGTTCCATTGATGAGGCCTGTATGTGTGGTACATACATACATAGCCAGCCAGCCAGACCAACTTGAAAACTGAAGAAACCTATGTTTCTAATTACAAAAGACAAAATTGAAAAACTGAAAACTTATCAAATGAGGTAGATAGATAGGTAGGTGTCTATATGTAAACGATCATTTCCCACTTTAAAAGTCATTTCAGAACATTTCCATTATCCAGATATTTGACTACTTCAATGAGATTTTGATTTGCCAGCCAGCCAGACCAACTTGAAAACTGAAGAAACCTATGTTGACAGTTTTGGTGACAGTTTTGGTTGACGGTTTCTAATAATTATGTAACTGTAAGTATTCAGTAGTCACATAATAGAATGGCATTTATAAAATAAGATATAAAACAGGTTTGGCTAGTTACTCAATAGAAACTGTCAGGTGACCAATGTCTTTTGGCATAGAGGAGATCAATGAATAAGTTACTTCTCTCGACTTTTGGTGAGTGGTGATCACTAAAAAAGTCTGAATTTGTAAAAAAAAAACAAGTGTGAACATTGCTCAACACAAACTAAGGGACCAATTTAGCATAAACTTACATTGCAAATTGAACCTCTCCCTAAAACCTATGTGATGGGGAGAGGGTCAAAAAACAAAAAAGAACATTTTCTAGACATAATAAAGATAATAATATTTAAATTTCCACCCTTCTAGCTCCATTGGTATGACCTGTATACATGATACATACATACATACATACATAACCAGCTAGCCAAACCAACTTAAAAACTGAAGAAACCTATGTTGACAGTTTTGGGGATAGTTTTATTTGATAGTTTCTAATATATTAAATACAGTAATGGAATGAGGCATACCTGTCACTAAATTCAGCATGAAATTTAACGATTCTTTTATGTGAAACCCCAATTGCTGATGTTGAAAGAAAGCTCATATATAACAGATCTGAGATAGATATACAGATGTGGACAGACTGATAAACATGATTACAATATTATACATGGTTATCCTTGGTTATAATATTCAACACTAGACACATTAACAATAGTTGTAAGACGAAACTGTGAGCAATCTAATTAACTATTTACAAAACTGATGATTACACATGAAAAATGGCTTGAAACCTATCAAGAATGGTAATAAGGGCTGGCCTTTTGTGATGTTGTCAGATGTAGAGATTTGCTTCAAAATGACAATAAAAGAAAACCAAGCCTATTCCAGAATGTTTGAGTCAAGCCCAATCCTAGAAGGCCGTCATTAAAATGGCCAACCAGGTCAAAACCCAGGAAGAGCATACAATCTTGAGGAAGACCAAAACACCACCTCCATTTTTCATTGAATAATTAACTCTATTCAAATGAAGAAAGGAGAATATCTGCTATCTTCAAATTAGAGAGAATGAAAATATGGTCCATATAGAAGAAAAACTGGTTTTAAAAAATACAATTTTTTCTTCTATAGTTTTATAGTATGCATTAAACAATCTGTAAACCAGCCACCCTAATAGACAAGTAGAACTTTAACACCCCAACAGACAGACAACATGGAAGATGCCATGATTCCTCTCAGCACCAGTAACTGCACACTTAATAAAGTTATCAAACTATGACCATACACATCAACTTCTAAATATAACATTGGCAAATTACATGTCAGTAATTTTACTAATTACCACCTGACAGATCATTTTAGTAATTACTGTCCAACAGATTATTTTATTAAGGTTTAAGGTTAGGAGGCTTTGTTTATATGTTATAAGAGCTATCAGTTGGTGTCAGGCAGTGATTAGGGTCACCATGGAATAGTTATTCATCAGCTACTAAGAAAAGCTGACTTTTTATTGTTGTTTTTATAAATACAAAACTGTCAATATAGGTTTCTTCAGTTTTCAAGTTGGTC
>VCCN01000623.1:2506845-2521418 GCA_006491835.1 Architeuthis dux
AGACAGACAAACTTAATACCTGGAGAAACTTATGTTGACAGTTTTAGTTTACAGTTTCTAACAAATCATGATCTTCGATGGCTTCAGAATTAAGTTTGATGGAAATATTGATCATTGATTACTCATGAAAATCAAGTCAAATAGAAATGGACTTCAATCAATGTTTTATCTATTCAAGTGAAATAGGCAACATTTACTGTAAGTCAGAATTAAAAGAAAGTCTACATTTAAAGGAACAATAAACATATGTTTGAATAAATGGAAACTAGCATTATAAGGGAAAGTATGAATCACTGCCTCGCATATATGCTGTGTTTGGGGTGATCAATTGAAAAATGGGTGATCAATCAATAAGTTACTTCTCTCACCTTTTGTTTGGCTGTGATACTAAAGACGGTCTGGATTTGCAAAACAAAAGCACAAACTAGTGACCAATATACATTGCATATTGAGCTCCCTTCTAAAAACCTATTTAGGGGGAGAATTTTCAAAAAACAAAAAAAAACTTTCCCTACTGATTGAGGGGAGTGTTTGTGAAAAATGTAAAGTTTCTAATATGAACAGTTAGGGCTGGGCAAAGTCCGGATACATAGATAGATACATATATATATATAAATGTCAGAACACATGAATAACCTAAACCCAACAATAAACCAGTGTTGTGGGTAGCAGTGATTAATAATTCCACCCACAACAGCTGCTCAAAATATTCTGTTCTACATCCCCTTTAACAGGGTATTACACCTATCAACTCCCTCTTTGGTATGCTACAAACTAACAATAATTTATAACAACTGACAAGTGAAAAATAAAATCATTTATATTTAATTAAACTCTGTGTATTTCTACATAATTCTATTGGCATTGCATAGCGATTAGCTGATATGCCAAATAAATTATATTCAAAATTAATAATTAAATCAAGTCTGGTTAGTCACTCAATAGAAAACGTTGAGCAACCAACATCTTTTGGCAGTATGCCATGTTGGGGGTGATCAATTAGAAAAATTGGAAAAGTGGGTGATCAATGAATAAGTTACTTCCCTAGTCTTTTGTTGGGAAGTGATCACTAAAGAAATCTGAATTTACAAATAACAGTGGACACAAACTAAGGGATCAATTTTAGCATAAACTTCATTGCAAACTGAACCCCCCTCTAAAAGCGTATTATGGGGAGTTATTTTCAAAAAACAAAACAAATGTTTTTTTCTTGACATAATAAGGAGTAATGTTTAGCTCCATTGGTGTGGCCTGTACACGTGATACATACATACATACATAGCCAGCCAGACAGACAGCCAAACCAACTTAAAAACTGAAAGAAACCTATGTTGACAGTTTTGGTGACAGTTTTGGTTGACGGTTTCTAGCATGCAAACTTAACATAAAAATGCAGAACTTTCAAAGAAAACGTAAATGTTAAGTATAAAATATCATTTAATCCAAATGCATTCCAAGTAACAGATTAACCATTTACTTAATACTTTCAGGACAATTGGAATTAAGATGACATTAGGCCTGTACGATTCTTTTAGTCTTCTGATAGAAGTGGCTTTTTCTACACAGAGTAGTAAACCAGAGTTTTAACCCTTTATAGGGCAGACCTAAAAATATTTTAGATATCAAAACAACCTTTTTGTATGTTAAACTAGACCTAATTACAAGATATTTTCAGTTGGAAGTTTTCTGAAATTCTTTTTGTTTATGGGGACAAAACCCCCTCTGATGAAGTGATCATATATGGTGCCTCGCTCCAAAAGTGACCAAATATTGAAAATATAAAAAAATTAATAATTAAAGTAGAAAGTTAAATAAAACATAGAATTAAAGAATAACATTCAATATAATGAACAGATACAAAAAATTGATATTGACAAAAAGAATAACACTGGGTTAATTTAAAAATGTTATTGTGTGGGCCAAAACCCGGCTAATTTAATGGGGGTGGTATGTTTCAATACAGTTTCTGTCTTTGTTCAAGCACAAGTGTATTTTGCAAAGCTGGCAGACTACATTGGTGTGGATTATGTTGTCTGTGTGGTTACAATATTTGCACATGGCTGACAGGTCCTCAGGTGATCATATATAGTCACTTGCCCTATAAAGGGTTTAAAGGAACATACTTGTTTTTAAAACAACATTATTAAAGAAGAGCTGCAATAGAAAGGTAGAGAAACAGTTGAATTGACGTTAAAGAAATGAGTTGGATAAAAATGTTTTAATTGCAGATGTGTATCCATTTCTATTTGTGAAAAGCTAAAAATGTATCTGTAGTGAAAGTTTTTGTTAAGTATTTACTACTTAACAAAAGCTTTCACTACAGATACATTTTAAAATTCAATTTTCTCTGAGTGAAGAAAAAAGATCTTAAACATATGTTCATTTTCATGTTATGCTTGTTACTGACTAGATCAGGGGCACATCCAGCCCGCAGCCTCATTTCATCCATCCCACTGACTTCATTGAATATTTGACGTTGCATACAAACATTGCAGAAACCAGAAAATTTCAAGCACAATTTGACAATATTTTATCCCCCCCCCCCAAAAAGGGATTTCATAGTTCTCACTGATTGACAGTACATGGAAGTTTATTTAAGTATATACTCCTATAATGACAAACATGTGGCGAAGAGGTAGAAATGGACTTGCCCAGAGGAAGTGGCCTACCGTCTATATTGTGGAGGGTCTGGGAAGCAAAAGCTGAACGAACGAATCATCGACAGATGTAGACAAGGTGGAGTGCCAGTGACCCGTATGTGAGCGCTAGCAACCTGGATGTGGCGAGCTTTTGGTTATAAAAGGCCAGGGGGTGACGACTCGTCAGTTCGTTCTTGGCTCACCACCAGAAGCCACATTGGAGTGTACTTGTACTGTGAAATACGTTGTAGCGGCTTAGAGTTTGTGACAGCGGTGACAGCTTACCAGTGATAAGCGAGGAAGTGTCCCTTGAAGGTATCGTTCCAGTGCTGTGATATTGACGTGCTGTTTGACTTGTTGCATCGAACTGTGTCAGTGTTTTACTCCTATAATGAAAAACATTAAAATGATTAAAAAAACAAGTAGTTTCCATAACCTTGAATGGTAAAGTGTCCTGTCTCTTAAGAGACAACTCCCAATAGAATATGGAGCTCGGTGACAAAGACCTGCATGCATCAGCTGAGTGATCCTTGCAAGTTTCAAGTCTGTGTTGAGACCCAGACTTTATTCCTACAAGTATAACCTTTAATGATCATTGTTCTATTTCTTGTTTGCCTTGGCCCCGCAAGATATAAAAACATTTCTAATCCAGTCCGCCTCCAAAAAAGTTTGCTGACCCCTGTCCTAGGTCAATGACCTTTTTAGTTATGGGTTGTATATATCATAAGGCCACTAACCATGGGCTTTCTGCATTTGAATATATGATCCACGTGGAAGGCCATTTTAAATTGTAGTATGTATCAAAGATTCATTTGTATAAGTTAGAAACTAAACAGAAACACAGATTTAGAATCAGTCCTGACCAGCATGAGATATAAGTCACTAAGATCAGCAACTGATTGAGGAACTCTTTTTATTTTTTGGATATTCTGTGAGCAAGTTGTCCAACTCAGGCAAATAATATAATATGCTGGCTACTTCAATGTTTTTACCCTGTCTTTAGATATTGAAGACATGTCGGTAACCAAGAAGAACAGGTCTGGTTAGTCACTTAATAGAAACCATCACATGACCAATGTATTTTGGCAGCATGCCATGTTGGGGGTGATCAATTAAAAAATTGGAAAAAGAGGTGATCAATGAATAAGTTACTCTTCTCGCCTTTTGTTGGGTAGTGATCACTGAAAAAGTATGAATTTTCAAGACATCATTTTCCACTTTAATAATATTAACAAGGAATCTTATTGACTCATGTTAGAAACTATCAACCAAAACTGTCAACAAAATTGTCAGCATAGGTTTCTTCAGTTTTTAAGTTGGTCTGACTGGCTGGCTATGTATGTATGTATCACCTGTACGGATCACACCAATGGAGCCATAGGGATGAAAATTTAAACATTTACTCCTTATTATGTCTAGAAAAAACATTTTGAAACGTTTTTTGAAAATTTCGCCCCTTTTCGTGGAGTGTTCAATTTGCAATGTATGTTTATGCTAAATTGGTCCCTAGTTTGTGTCCGGCAGCATTCACGCTTGTTTTTTTGAAAATTAATACTTTTTTAGTGATCACTACCCAATAAGTAGAAGTAACTTACTCATTGATCATCCCTTTTTTCAATGTTTTTTAATTGATCACCCCCTACACAGCATTCTGCCAAAAGATGTTGGTCATGAGACAGTTTCTATTGAGTGACTAGCCAGATCTGTTTGTTTTTTAAAATTTAAACTCAGTTCCACCATAGAATTCATTCGACAACCAGAGATATTTTTCATCTCACCAATACAAGGATATAAGGACAGGACCAGATAATGTTTCAGACAAATAGGCATTTTAGAAGTCTTATTAAATTTATCTTTGAGTATGGAATATTGTAGGACTCCAAATTGAAGTTATACATTATTTTCTAGCATCAATAAGGTATTCTAAATAATGAGAAACTGACTTTTAAGAAGTTTTGATCTGAGAGCCTTAAGGTATTTCCAACAAAGACATAAAAAATATCTCTGTGAGTTGAATGTTTTCTGTGTTTATTTATTGGCCATTTTTTTTAGCAAAGTTTAACACCTGTTAGACTAGTGAGATACTGTAATACTTTTAAAAGAGCCTGGGATATTTCAAATGTTTAGATATCTATCAAAGACTATGAAAATTTACTTATAAATCTGTTTGGCACTTCATGACAATTATAAAGTCTCAATGTGTCATAAACTCACATTTATTCATTCTATTATACATATCAAAGTATTTTCTTCTTGACCTGTCCATATATTTGTTCAGTACTTAGACTGGAGTAAAACAAATTAAAAGTTGTCAGTGGCTAAATACTGGTTGTGCCAAGTATATTCTAACAAATTTGTTTTGGGATCTTATTTATAATCATTGAATCGCATAGCTTTTCCTCCTAACAGAATCATTGATCTGCGCACAGGAAGATAACTTATGACAGAACATTTTATGAGTTTTGTGAGAATGTAGGAAGTGTTATATAAACTATAGATACATATGTAGATATTGACAAGCATATTAATTAATCACTGCTACCCACAACAGACCGGTTTAAACACTGTTGCTGGGTTGAGGTTATTCATGTGTTCAGATATTTATATGTATCTATGTATCTATCTATGCCTCCAGACTTTGTCCAGCCTTAACCATTCACAGTAGAAACTTGAAATTGTGCACACACACTCTCCTCAATGAGTAGGGAAAATCTTCTTCTTTTTTTTTGAAAATCCACCAGAATACTCACTTGTTTTTTAAAATTTGGTCTATTTAGTGATCACTGCCCACTACCACTGTTTAATTTACAAGGTAAAAAGAAGCATATATAGATGATGGTGATTCATAATTTCCCTTGGAATGCTAGTATAAACTGTCTTTTAGCAATTTACTACTTTAATAGGTCATGTACAGTCAAAGTGCATTAAGCAATAATTGTTCTACAATAAAAAAAGAGATTTCTTTTAAACAGTATATTTTTTGCTATCATTTTTTCAGAAGTTGACATTTTCGGAGTGGTCCACTTAATCTTACGTGTAAGTATAGGCCTTCCTCATTATAGCACGGTTCACAATATAACATGGCAGCCTTGTCAGTCGGGGCCTAGAATATGCCAACTACATCCCCTGCAAGACTCCAGTTAAGGAAAAGTAACCTTTCACCATAGTCGCAAGAGTCTAATTAAAGAAAAGTAACTGTTCACTAAAGTCGCAAGACTCTATTTTGGGGAATTTTAAACTGGTTTTGGCATTAAATGACCCCTCAAGGGTTGATATGCCACTAAACCAATCAATCAATCAATATAACACGGGTGGATGGTGGACAGCAAAATATTAATCTAGCTCTAAAATAGCTAGATCGAGCTCAAAAATAGCTAAATTGGCAACCCTGATTATTGCGGTTCGGTTATAATGCGGTTTGCTTTCTTGGACCCCAACACCGTGTTATAATGGTGGTCATCTGTATAGGCATCAAGTCCACATTGTTGGTCTGGCTGTCTGTGTGGTTGGCTAGATGGCCAGCTGGCTATGTATATATGTATCACTAATGGAGCTAATTTCATTATTTACTCCATATTATGTCTAGAAAAAACATTTGCAATGTAAGTTTATGCTAGATTAATCACTAGTTTGTGTGCAGCAGCATTCAGGCTTGTTTTTTGAAAATTCAGACTTTTTAGTGATCACTGCACAACAAAATGCAATAGATGCAATAGATGCAATAGAATGCGTCATTGATAACCCATTTTTCAAATTGTTTAATTGATCACCCCCAACATGGCATGCTGCCAAAATACGTTGGTCACATTTAGTGACTAACCAGACCAGTTCCTTTTTATATTGATTGACCGATACACATTCCACTAATCTTTTCTGTAGTTCACTGTTTTGAATTTATCCAAGAAATCTTCCTTATTTCAAGAGATATCAGTTCACATAATACTTTTTCAACTCATGGTTGGTTACAGCTATGTAAATCGTCTTTAATGCACTTTTATCAATTTGCTCGTGGCAAGGTCCCGATGCTGGTATGGCACACTTTAGTCAATGAGCAAAAAAAGGAAGTAGGAAAAAAATAAAATGTGAAAAAAAGTTAAGAATGAGAGAAAAAAAAGACTAAGAAAGAAAGTAAAAAAAGAGAGCCTAAAAAAAAAGATTGGAAGAATAAAATTAAGAAATAAGAATAAAAGAAGGGAATGATAGAATAATGTAATTTAGTGAAAGAAAGAGAAAGAAAAATAGAAGAAAGGTGTAAAAAAATGAAGAATGAAACAAAACAAGAGTAAAGAATAGTTTGAAAGGATAAAAAAGAATGAATGTGCAAAGTAAGAAAAATGAAAAGAAGGAGAGTTAAGAATGCAGAGATGAAGAAAAATGAATGAATAAAGAAAGAATTAAGAAAAGAAAAGCAATGGAAGAAATGGTATAAGAAAAGAATAAACAGGTTTGGTTCGTCACTCAATAGAAATCGTCATGTGACCAACCAACGTCATTTGGCAGCATGCCGTATTATAGGTGATCAATTAAAAAATTGGAAAAAGGGTGATCAATGAATAAGTTACTTCTCTCGCCTTTTGTTGTGCAGTGACATTAAAAAATCCTGAATTTTCAAAAAAAACAAGCAGACACAAATTGTGGTATCAACTATCAATATGTTAATATATCATATACAAAGAAAGATAACTCTGTTAGCTTTCTTTGTTAATGATCAGTAGTGGAACTCTCCCATTTTGGGAGTCCCTTTTCTCTGATACAGTGTTCAAATCAGTTAGCGGTTTGCGTCCTAGCTTGTAGACTTGAACGTTTGAGTGCAAATAAAAGTGAATTGAAGACCCCAAGAAGTGTATGCGTTTATATTGTGTTATATACAAGCTGACGGTGGACAAATGGATCTACAGAGTCTAACATCAACTTAGCATAAACCTACATTGTAAATTGAACCCCCCACTAAAAACCTATTTAGGGAGAGAATTTTCATTTTCAACCCCTAGCCCCATTGGTGTGGACTGTATGCATGATACATACATACATACATACATAGCCAGCCAGACCAACTTAAAAACTGAAACTCAAGTTGACAGTTTTGATGACAGTTTTGGTTGACTAATTAAGAAAAGCAATGAAAGAAATGGTGTAAGAAAAGAATAAATATGTATGAAAAAGAATGTTAAAAAGGAAAAAGTCAGACAAGAATGTCGACTATAAAAAGAAATAAAATATAAAGTAAGAAAATAAAAGGAAAAAAGATCAGCAAAAATGTTTGAAAAAATTACAATCGAATAAAGGTTGAGAAAGGGAAAGACTGAAAAATGTTTGAAAGAAATGACCAATAAAAAAAGGAGTTTAGGAGAAAATAATGTAGAAAATTAAACTAAGGAAGAAAAAATAAATAGCAAAAATGAATGAAAAACCAACGGAAGAAAAAAAAAGAAAGAAGAAAGCTTAAAAGACAAACAAACTAATATAAAAAGAGAAAGAAGTTTGCAAGGATGAAAGGAAGGAATTTTTAAAAAAAGAGAAAAGTAAAAGCATTGAAAAAAGATGTGATTAAAAAAAACGGGTGATCAATTAAAAAAAAGGTGTGATGAATGAATAAGTTACTTCCCTCACCTTTTTGCAAATTTTCAAAAAACAAGTGGGCACAAATTAGGTATCAATTTAGCATAAATTTACATTGTAAATTGGACCTATTTAGAGAGGAGATTTTAAAAAAACAAAAGAAATGTTTTTTTCTAGACATAATAAGGTGTAAATGTTGAAATCTTCAGCCCTCAAGCTCCATTGGTGTGGTCTGTATGCATGATACATACATAGCCAGTCAGCAGGACCAACTTGAAAACTGAAGAAACCTGTTTTGACAGTTTTGGTTGATGGTTTCTAATAGAATATAGGGAAGAAAAGAAAAGCAGAAGAAAGAAAAGGATGTTTTACTAAACTATATCATGTTTGGTACAAGGTTATATGAATGGAAAGTCTGGATGAGATCAGACTCACTAGCAATGGATTGTGAGCTAAGCTTAGCAACCACACCCTACAGGAGATTCTATAAAGAAAGTAAATAGTGAATGAATTTAGCAAAGAAGAAAAAGAGAGAAACAAGAAAAAATGTTCAATAATTTTATATTCAATGACATGATTTCTCAGTTCTGCCTCTGAGGAAGAATTTATTACACTTAAGGGCTAATTTTTTTATTAAATCAGGAGAATGACAGGATAAGAAAAAATGTTTTTAAAAAAGTGCACCCAAATCATTCAAAGATCCTGCACAAAATTCAACTTCGAAATAGGCTACTGTCTTGGAACAATTTTCTCAAATCCATAAATCCAACTTCAACCAAACCCAATTATATATTGGATTTTTTTATATAGGTTTCAATCTTTTTCTTCAATTTCAATAATGATAATGGTTTGCTGATTTGGAAAAAATACTAATATTCACATCTATTCAATAGCTGAATCAGGATTGCAGCAGTCAAAATAAGGCACACATTAAGAAAGAAATAGGAAGGTTAGGTGAGATTAGTTAGAATCAGGCAAGGGAAGTAACTTATGTTTAATGATAATGATGTCATGCTTTCCATAAAACCTTTAACAATTGATTGGATAACCATGAGTAATTTACAAAGGAGGAAAAATATTCGAAAGTAATCTGTGTAAATTTACTCCATCTCTGAGGAGGTGAACCGCTTAAGCCCTTTTTTCTCATCTAATGAAGTATGCCAATATCAGTCTGTTTGTATCTATCTATCACTACTTGTATACACGCGCAATGGAGTAGCAAGAGGGGGAAGTTGCCCCCAGGCACAAATGTGAAGGGGCGCAAAGATTCTGTTGGTCTAAAATACTGACAACACAGGTAGTTGCCCAGGATTTTTTAATTAAATTGAGAAAATGGGGAAATGGGAAAAGGAATTAAGCAATAAAAACAATCAAAATAATAAAATTCCCTGATTTGAAGTCTGGGCACTCACAATAGCTGGGGCCTGGTAGGGGAGGTAAGTGGGGAGAGGTGAGGTCACAAGGGAATTTCTGGGCTACGTTTGCTGTCCATTTTATGATATGCATAGCCAGTTTTGCTACCGTGCTTTTCTCTCCTTCTCCCCGCCCTCTTCGCAGTCTTTCTGTTATAATTCAGATCTTCTTCTCTACCTATTTGCGGTAAAGGATTCCTGGCTTTTACTTGACCTGACCATCACAGAAGAAGTGACCAATGAAACAATAAGATAAAAAGAACTGGCGCCTTTTTGTCTCGACCTTTGGAACATCAGAAAAGTTTTCAGCCAACATTTTGGAAGAGGTAGACTGTAGTATCAGCCCGCCGGGCTAAAAAATAACTGCTTCTTAAAGGAAAGACAAAAGGCACACACAAGAATGCAAGAAAAAGCAAGTGGTTTCATCCTTGGCAGTCAATGTTCGCTCAAATTTTTAGTAGTCAGTGTGCGCAAAACTCTTTTGTTGTGCAAAATTTTTTCTATGTCAAAAGTATGTGCGCAATTTCTCCAGAATTTAAAATATATTGTACATATATTTCTCCAGATTATTAAAATATATTGTACAGAGCTTAGAGGGAACAATGTTCACAGTTTGTTTTATTATGAAGCTAATTCTTTGTGTATCGAAAATTAAAAGGAGCTGTTATTTGCCTTTTGTAAGGCATTTGTGCCTATATTAATTTTCATTTGTGCGCTGGTTGCAAGACACATTTAGAGGGAACTTGTATTGTGCCTTTTGTAAGGCATTTGCATGAGGAAGTAAATATCAGAAGTTCATACAGATGAATTATCATAAAAATGGAAAATACAGAAGAATTTTCATAATTTAATGAAATAAAGTCACTTAACTATTCTATATTCCTATTCCTATAAATCATTTCTGGAGATTAAGAATACTTTTATTACAATTGATAATTTCAAAGAAAGTATGTGTATTCAAATTTTGAACATCGATAACAAATATATACATATCGATCTTGTTAGAATCACGCATCATGAAATCAGTTTACCTTACTTATTGCATTAAAAATATTTTGTAAGTTTTGTCAGATATTTTTCTGGTAGCGAACCGGAAAAAATTCCAATTTAAAATCAATTTTTCTTTTATTTATTCATCTATAAAAAGAACTTATTTTAAAAATATTTTTCAACTTCCGCCATAGGATACAAACGTATTCAAGTAGCATAAATGCTTAAACACCAGGATTTAACTAAAAATCAATACGAATTACATACACTCAAAGTAAATATTATGTATGTGCTTCCATAATGCGAAATGGGCAACAGATGGGGTACCATTGTATTTAGGATACAAAACTCAATGATAGCCAATTCCTTCGTAATAATCTTTGCGTCATTAGTAAGAAGGATTGTAAAGAATTTCTTTTTACTATATAAACCCAGAGATATTTGTGTGTGGAAAGTTATTTACAAGTTGTGCAAAATAGTGTAATGTAATAAATTTAAGGCGAAAACACACCTAGATTTTGAAATTCTACCAAAGATTAACTAATTGTCAGATTTAAATAAAATCTTCGGTACTTATTCATTCACTACTTGTCCTTTGAACTGCATTGACAGGCAAGCATACAACTCCTGTAAAGACATGTATTTTTCACTATATTTTCAGTAAAAAGTAACTAATATTTTTTTCCAAATCCAGTCAAATAATCATTAAATGTCTTCGAAATTCATACTTGAATCCTTTTAAGTGCCCTTAGATTCTATTATAAATAGCACAGATAAAAGATTTGAGCATTTTAAAAATGTGGCTTCCAAATTTAGTGCTTTAGATACAAAGCATTTTTACAATGCAGACAATGTGAACAAATTAGGATTTTAGCAAACACGTACTCAGACATCATCCAAAGTCAAACTAAAATAATATAAGAGCTTCTTTCATTCAAAGACATGTACAAAGAGGTAATGCAGTATGGCAAATTTAAGTGTCGAGAAACACACCATCAACAATGTACTTAAATTTGTGATCACCAATGACATGTGTTCGATTTATCATAACCTGTCCACATTGTACTGCATTTTTACGAACCCTACCAATAACTAGTGCAGTTGCAGAACGATCCAAAATTATCGGGTCAAGTTTACATCAGGCACCCTAAAAATTGTTGAATCGAAAAGGGACACATTTTTCCTCAACACCGGTATTGTTCGAAGTTACTTATATTTGATAAAAAATAGGCCTTTTTTTCTAAACTAGCAAATTTTCAAAGTTACTAAGATACTTTTTTTAAAGTATTTTTTGTGCTTCTTTTTCTGTTTTTATTAAGCTAAAATGACAGTTACTGAATGACTGTCAAATTTAAACTCTAATAATCGCTATAAAAGCCAAAACCTAGATTTATGAAGAATAGTTAGATTGAAAGCAATTTTTAGGCTGCCTGATGTAAACTTGATCCGAATTATCTTTGCCCTGGACACTGAGAACCCTTGTTAAGCCACTGTACACAAGTACTGTTCACGATATAAGGCATGTGGGTGATGGACACCAACACTTTTATCTATATGAATGAACAAAACTTTCTTCTTTTCAAATTAACTTGTTCTTTTTCCCTCAGGAGCTCATAAAGTGCATAGAGGTACCTATTTTACAGTAACCTTATAAATCTATAATGTATTCAAAACATAAAAACGTGTGTTATCTAATTATTTTACATTTCAAATGTAAAATGAAAACAAAATGAAGCAATATGAAAAATGTATGAAGCAACTACAACAACCTCTTTCGTCTAGGTTTTATTCTTGCAAAATTATTTATTACTTAATTATAATCCATCCCAACTGTCTTTCAATGGAGAGCGAAGCTAACCCTGAAAATCTATTCTTGCCCATTGTAGAATGAAGGTATGACTTCATGTGCTTGAGCCAGCTAAAGGATCGTTCTGCAACTGCACTAATTATTGGTAGGGTCAGAAAAATAGAGGATATTTAAGGGGCTAAGGGTTCACAGGGTTAAATCATTGATGTAAATATTTTATTTTTAAATACTGAAATTTGGTATGCCTTGTACTAAATTGTAGTTATTTTGCCATCTTTCACCTATTATTATTATTATTGACTTTCTTGGACCACACACCTGCGTTATAATGGGGGACGTCTGTATCTATCTATCTATCTATCTATCTATCTACCTCAGTCCGTTCATATTAGAAATTGTCAACCAAAACTGTCACTAAAACTGTCAAAATAGGTTCCTTCAGTTTTTAAGTTGGTCTGGCTGGCTGACTATGTATTTAAAACCAATGGTGCTAGAGGGCTGAAATTTTTTTAATTTACTCCTTATTATGTCTAGAAAAGATTTTCGTTTTAGTGGGGGATTCAATTTGCAATGTAAGCTTATGCCAAATTGATCACTTAGTTTGCGACCAGCAGCATTCATGTTTGTTTTTTTGAAAATTCAGACTGTTTTAGTGATCACTAATAACCAACAAAAGGTGAGAGATCAATTGATCACACCTTTTCCCAATTTTTAATTGATCACCCCCTACACAGCATGCTGCCAAAATACATTAGTCATGTGATGGCTTCTATTTTAGTGTCTATCTATCTATCCCACTTGGTGGCTCTAGCAATATTAAAATTACATCTAATGCCAATTGTTAGTGTTTGAGTTCAGTAAAAGCCAGAACTTTTTAATGCTGACTTGAATGATGATCATCCCACAAGCTTAAAATCAGTACATTTATGTGGTTGAAAGATCTGTAAAACTCAAATTATATAAATATTTGGGGCACAGCACTTTCGTCCACATCACTTTAGAAAATATCAGTTTTGTCTTTCAATAAATTCAATGAGATTTTGTCTTTCAATAGATTTCAATGACATTTAGTCAAATGGTTGGTCATAGGGCTAAGGAAGAATTGATGAGATTTTGGTGTGGATCCAGGGATTTTATTTGATTGAGAGATATTTTTTAATTAAAATTTTGGATGGATCCTGGAATTTGTTTCCTCTTAATCAAAAAGAATCCTTGGATCCACCCCAAAATTTTAGCAATTCTTCCTTAGCCAATGGCCCACCATTCGACAAAATGTCATTGAAATTCATTGAGAACCTTTGGAGATATTGTTGGGACAAAAGTGATTTTAGATCAAAGTGATTCAGACAAAACTGATATTTGCTAAAGTGATGTAGATGAAAGTACTGTAACCCAAATATTGACTATGCTCTTCATATCTATTTATTGATCTTATTTTGGATCTCATTAACTTATATCCAAGTAGTAAATATATTAATTTCTTTGAAACTTCATATTTGTGTCACCTTTTATACTAAGACTTATACAAGCAAATACGGTAAAACTCCCTGTCAGTATCTTGTAAGAGTAGGCTGCTAAACATGATATTATTGGCAGGTGTTCTGTATAGAATATATATTTCTGCTGACTTCTCTCAATATATCAATCAATTCAGATACCCAATTTGTAATAGTTTGTAAGTACCAATTAGAAACCATCAACCAAAACTGTCACCAAAACTGTAAACATAGGTTTCTTCAGTTTTTAAGCTGGTCTGTCTGGCTGGCCGTCTATGTATGTACCATGCATACATGCTGCACTAATGGAGCTAGAGGGCTGAAAATTTAAATATTTACTCCTTATTATGTCTAGGAAAAACTGAGTAGGGAAAAGGTTATTTTTGTTTTTTGAAAATTCCCCCCCAAATAGGTTTTTAGTGTGTGGGTGGGGTCGGGGATTAATTTGCAATGTAAGTTTATGCTAAATTGGTGCCTTAGTTTGTGTCCAGCAGCATTCATGCTTGTTTTTTTGAAAATTCAGACTTTTTTAGTGATCTCTGCCCAACAAGAGGCGAGAGAAGTAACTTATTCATTGATCACCCATTTTTCTAATTTTTTAATTGATCACCCCCAATGTAGCATGCCACCAAAAGATGCTGGTCACATGACGGTTTCTATTGAGTGACTA
>VCCN01000623.1:2619926-2632632 GCA_006491835.1 Architeuthis dux
CAAACCATACTGGTAGCATTTTCATCTAGGTAACTTAATTTTGCCACCACCACCGCTGCTTAATTTACAAGGTAAGCAGAAGCATATATGGGTGCCAGTGATTTATAATTTTCCCTGGAATGCTAGATAGTGCTATTTCATACTAATATGAAAATTGCAATATATAAACAAGAGCCAGTGCCTAAATTCTGATAACAGTGTTATCTCAAGACTCTTCCTCATACTAACCCACCTATTTTCCCATGAATACTCACCTACATGAAAAACTCATTTCAAATCCAAATGAAGGATAAAAATAAAACATTTTTTAACCATGACTAATTGCTGGTTATTTTGACATTTTTTTTTCATGCAACAAGAGAAACCAGGATGAGCATAGAACCAGACAATCTACTTTTTTTATAGTTACTGCCCTGCTATATCTTCGTCTCAGATGACAAATGGAAATGATTTATTTATTCATACCAAAGCCCTGTCTATCACACAGCACTGATAGACTTTTAATAAAAGTAAGTGAATTCGGATCTGGAGAAGATTCGAGCTGGCCAAGTTGCAACTTTGCCTACCCTGTCCTCTCTATTATGGAAGGTCATCACAGTGATTTTGTAGAGCTTTTTAAATGAATATAGTATATTCAAATGGTTCTTCGGACGATTGAACTCCTTCTTGTTATTTGTGTTGTAAACACAACGTTTCGGCTGATCCATTCTTTGGCCTTCTTCAGCAGAGAAAAATCAAAGAGGCAGCTCACATCAAAATGTTGACTAAATGCATTAGCCAGACAAGTGCGGATTTCAACCCGATATGGCTTCCACTTCTCAACAAATCTAAACCCGACAAAACAAAGACACAGAAACACCCGGGCCATGCACTATAAGGCCTACCCCCTTTAAACATAACTCATGTTTAACCCATCACACTCAGTTTTTACACCTGAAGAAGGCCAAAGAATGGATTGGCTGAAACACTGTTTACAAAACAAATAACAAGAAAGAGTTCAATCGTTCAAAGAACCATTTGAATATTAATGACCCTTCTCAGAACTATAGAGAATATAATATACTTGAATATACTTGAATATGCTTTTTTTGACAGCAGTTAATTGCGTCATTAAGCCAGCTTCAGTATAGTTGGGCTGGGTTTAAACTAATAAGAAAAATGGTAGTTAAGTTTGGTATGTCCGATATCAGAACAAAGATTTTTTTAAAAAATATTGATATTCTCAGATGTGACCATCTTCTCATTTAGGCTGTTCCATGTGTTTACCACTCTTTCTGAGAGGAACTTTTTTCTAACACCAGTGGAGGTCAGAACTTTTAGTTTATGACTGTGTCCTCTGGTTTTACTGCAGATAGATGAAGTCAGCATTTTCTTATCAGGCATTTTGAACAATGAACGTCAGTATCCACTCTATCTATGTTGTTCCGGATTCAATAGACCTCTGGTAAGTCAGCATGTTTTCTCCTGTATTCAAGGGTCTCTAGATTAAGTTGTTTTAATCATTCAGGGTAGGATATATCTCCCAATCTCAGAATGATCTTGTGGGTTCTCCTCTAAACTCTTTCTATGGCATCTGAGTAGTACTTCAGGTTAGGAGACCATATGAAGGAAGCAAACTCCAGATGGGGACATACCAGAGACTTGTACAGCAGTAGGAAGCTCTCCTCATTAATAAATTTAAATGAGTGTCTTATGTAGTCGAGTGTTTTATTTGCTGTATTCACTGTTTTGTATATGCGTAGTGAAGTTAAGTGAGTTGTTTATATAAACGCTAAGATCTTTCTCCTCTGTAGTTTTCTTCAGTGTGTGTTGTATTCCATCATCTTTAATCATGGTGTAGTTCCTTTTTTTGTTGTAACTCAATAGAATTTGTTGTTGTAACTCAGTAGAATTTGGAAAGAAATCTTTCTTCATAAATTTCTAACCAGGAAAAACTCTAAAAATATATGTGTAGTGAAGATTTCTTATCCAGTTCCATTTGCAAATGCCCAAGACTCTATTTAAGATAGGTTGCATCCATGAGCATCACATTAGTTGAACTAATAAAACTAAACAAGATAATCCTGCAGTTAACCTAAGTGTGAGTGTATGAGGGATATGAGGGATACCCCACATACACTCACAATAAAAAAAACAGGTCTGATTGGTCACTCAAAAGAAACGTGACCAATGTCTTTTGGCAGGATGCCGTATTGGGAGTTATCAATTAAAAAATTGGAAAAAGGGGTGGTCAATGAATGAATTACATCTCTCGCCTTTGTTGGTAGTGATCACTAAAAAAGCCTGAATTAAAAAAAACAAACAAGTGTGACTGTTGCTGGAAACACAAACTAAGCACCAATTTAGCATAAACTTAAATTGTAAATTAATTTTGGAGGTAATTTTAAAAAGACAAAACAATCATTTTTTTTTTCTAGACATAATAAGAAGCAACTGTTTAGCTACATTGGTGCAGACTGTACTCGTGATACACACATAGCCAGCCAGCCAGCCAGCCAGACCCACTTAAAAACTGAAGAAATCTATCTTGATGTTGACTGTTTTGGATGATGGTTTCTAAGAAAAAACTGGAACTCATAACCTAAGAACTACAATAAGTTTATTGTTTGAAAAGAATAAGAAAGACGACTTTTAGACATGAAGAGCTCTTCATGTATTTTCCAAGAGTTTCACAGACTTTTATTTCTTACCTTTTGAATGGCATACATCTAAGTGCAACTGAAAATGGCTTTTAATATGCAAAACTCTAACACTAATCATATGCTAATGAATACCATATTAATATCATTAGTCATGATGGAATGTATTTTGAGCAAACCAATATTTAGTCTTTTTTTATATTTTTATAGAACTATGGCAGTGCCCGTTCCAAAGGTGCATGTTTGGAAGGGGCTGGACTTTATGGTGTGTGGAATAGCCTGCCATAATTGTGGTGTAAAATAATTTTCCATCCGTCATACAAAACTGCAGCTTCGAAGTATTTTGGTTACTCTTCAGTGTTTCATTTTTTTATATCTAAATTTAGATAATTCTGAAGAGCGGAAGCCAAGGGCGATAATTTATAGAAACTATTAAGAAAGATCTTAATCTTTAATTCTTTATTTATTTTTATTAGATTTCTCAAGAACCACTGACCCAAGAAACTTCAAACTCAACACTGCACTACCTTGTTGGCTGACTAATACATTTGGTGAATGTCAACTTTGTACAATGGTCAGTTGTCGGGTAATCACGGTGTAAGCGCACACACACAGTCAGGGGTGTAGCTGAAGATTTGGGGGCCCAAGAGGCTTGGCTCTTTGAGGGGCCCCTTCCAACATTTAGTGAGATTTGTATAATGTTAGTAGAAATGCAGTAGCTGAACTACTATTTGGGGGCCTGCACACTAGGACATACACTGAGGTTTCTTCAATTGTAGTTAGATAAACATGTTGTTTTGAATATCCTCTACTCAAACAACATACTGCTATGAATTGCTTGCTTTCAGGAGAAATCAAAAATCTCCAAATCTCGCTAACATAGAAGCACACAGAAGAGAAATTGATTTGTTTTTCTTTTATGTGAGGACACCTCATGGTTCTATGTTAATTCAAAGTGAAGACGTAGGATTGGCATTTTGATTGAAGTGGACGGATCAACATGCATTAAATTTGACACAGTTGAAATAATGGGAATGCTCGTAGGGGGTTTGTATTTCTGAAACATAAAGGTATTATAAGTGTTTAATACAAGAAAGAAGAGATTTTGATAAATCCCCAAGTCAAACTGGTTAGTCACTTAATAGAAACTGTCACATGACCAACGCTTTTTGGCAGAATGCCACGTTGGGAGTGATCAATTAAAAAATTGGAAAAAGGGGTGATCAATGAATAAGTTACTTCTCTCGCCTTTCCAAAAAAACAAGTGAGAATGCTGCAGGGATCAATTTGGCATAGACTTACATTGTAAATTGAAACCCCCACTAAAAACCTATGTGTGGAAGTGGGGGGATTTTCAAAAAACAAAAAAAAACATTTTCCCTACTCATTGAGGGGAGTGTTTGTACAAAATTTCAAGTTTCTACTATGAATGGTTAGGGCTGGGCCAAGTCTGGATACATAGATACATAGATACATATAAATGTCAGAACATATGAATAACCTATACCCAGCAAAAAACAAGTGTTGTTGGTAGTGGTGATTAACAAAAACCCAACAATAAATCAGTGTTGTGGGTAGCAGTGATTTATTATCCATTATCTCATGACTCTGCTCTTCTCTCACATTATGCCTGTATCTTTTCATTTTCTCCCTTATCCCTTCCAATCCTTGTTGCCGGTCCATGATTTTATCTAAATGTTATACAAACATGGATTAGTTTTATATGCAAAGGTTTTCCTACCCCCACCCCAGTAAACTATGTAACTTTCTTTCTTCTCTCTTCCTACCCTCTTATTAAACTACCAAACTACCCTTTTTCCCTATCTCTCTCTTCCTACCTCTTCAGTAAACTACCTAACTGTCCTTTCTCCCCTCTTTCTTTCTAAATAAAATAAGGAATATTTTAAATAAAATATTGTAATTCCCCATGTATAATCTGCACTTTTTTCCGAAAGTTTTTAGCTAAAAAATCCAGGTGCGTATTATCTACAGAAACACAATTACAGGGCATTTTTCCCCGCACAGTGCGTTGGGTGTAGAAGATCCATTTGACTGCTACCATTGCTGTGATGGTAATCGGACGTCAATTATATAGAAAACTGAGAACATACTCGCCAGATGGCAGTAGTGGCAGTAATTTACAATGAAAATACTCTTTTAATGACATCTTTTTTAGGTAATTAAGATAATAAAATTATAAAAACGTGGGTTTGGCTTAAATCACATTTTTTTTACAGAAATGAAAATATACAAGCAGTTGACATAATAACGCACTGATCCTGAGCCAGTATGAAATTATGCAATCTATGTAGCTCCAAAACGACGAGCAGCATCACGATTGCCGTTTTTCTTGGCAAACTCAATAACTTGCATCTTAAACGCTGTAGTATAAGAAGTTCCTTGGGGCATGATGAATCTTTTCAAAATGCACACGTATACACATACAAACACACTAACTTACAGCAAGGCAAGTACAGGAGTTTTTTATATGTTAAAACAAATGTTGTTCATTCATTCAACTAACTTGTTGACTTCTCCCTTCCCTACTCTTTGCTTATAGTCAGCTACACTGCTGATAATTACTACCATACATATGTCCCTATTTACCCCCACGAGAACAGATGTATGTCGTTTTCATTGTACTGTTACAATGGAATTGCTATGCTCACACATTCATAACTTGCGTACATTTGAGGACGAAAAATATTACTACTTAATGAGGCTTGAAATGAGATTGAAATTCACATTTTCCAACTCATGGCAACCATCCAACATTTTGGAGATGCTGATCAGACCAAAGAAGGAGGTGTGGAGTATACATAATGCATTTTTCATTTGAAATTGAAGCTTAATCAGGGGTTACGGATTATCTAAGTAATATTTTAATTTATTTAATTCACAGTAATAAAATAAGTAATATTTTTCATAAAATAAGTAATATTTTAATTTATATAATTCATAGTAATAAAATAATATTTTTAATAAAATAAGAAATATTTTTATTTATTTGATTTATAGTAAAACAAATAAGTAATACACTTTTAAAAAACATTACCCTGGTTTGCTAAACCAATCTTAGCCCAGATTTTTTATAAACTAGTAATTCTGTAACATAACAAAAAAGAAACAAAGAAATCCATTCCATAGTCTTGATTTATGATTATTCAAATTTCCAGATTCTGAAATTCTCCCTCTCGTGATTGGTTAGTTTTTGACGAATTGACCAATCAAAGTGTCACAGATGTAATCGCGACAAGGATAGTTATAGTATAGTTTCCTCCTCTCAAAAATTCAGATATAATTTAATGACTTGTTTTGCTCTCAATTCTCAGGATTATAGAACTCTAGCAATGTTTACTATGAATGACAATTTTGCTAATGGACAGATTAGATTCCCTAAAATCTAAAGAAAACTTATCAAATTACTTTTGAAAGTGACAAATAAAAGAATCAGGTTATGATATAAGATAATAAGTTCAGTATTAAGGAAATTTATGTTAAAAGACAATTCCATACTTGCATTCCAAGGGAAATTATGAATCACTGCCACCCATATTTACTGTGTTGGGGGTAATCAATTAGAAAAATTGTGATCAATGAATAAGTTACTTCTCTCGCCTTTTGTTGGGCTGTGATCACTAAAAAAGGTCTGAATTTTCAAAAAACAAGCAGACACAAACTAGTGACCAATTTAGCATAAACTTACATTGCATATTGAACCACTGACTAAAAAACCTATTTTGGGGGTGGATTTTCAAAAAACAAAAGAAAAACGTTTCCCCTACTCATTGAGGGGAGTATGTGTGCAAACTTTCAAGTTTCAACTATGAACAGTTAGACCTAGGCGATGTCTGGATACATAGATAGATACATTTCAATGTCAGAACACATGAATAACATAAACCCAGCGACAGTGTTTAAACCAGGCTGTTGATTAATTAGGTTGATCAATAGTGTACAGGAAAATTTGTGTTCATGCCTCTCTCTATAAATACTGATGAAATAACTTCAATGGACAGGTAGCAGTATCAAAACTATTTTATTGACTACAGTGGTTGCATGCACTTATGAGACATTCAAATATAAAATTTACTTCACTGGGTGTCTATGAATATTTGCAATAATTCTTGCATTCAAATAGAAATCACTCACATATGAATATGAGATTTTGAAATTTTTTACTTATTCTTTCTCCCCAAAAAATGGTTTTATATTTGTTGTTCTAAGAATCATATATCCTATGTTACCAATTTTGTTTTAAATTTCATGCTTTTATTTGTTGATTTCTCTATTTCTCACTTTTTGTAACTTACATAAAACATATAAGATATTTGAGAAAGATCAATGTTAGTAAAGAATTTGAATATTTGAATATATTGCTTTTCATTCCTCTCTTCTGCCTCCTCTGGTTTATTGTATCATTTTCACATCTCTTTCTACCAACCATTTTTTGACTTTGAACAAAACAAGCCTGGTTGAAGCAGGGTCAAACTCCACTTCTATTCCGACTGAAGATGATTACTGCAACTTTTGTATTGTATATATCCAATAAATAGATTTGTACATACGTAAGACTTATCAGTTTGGCTCAGTTGGTAAGAGAGCTGCCTAGCAAACACTTGGTTGTGATTTCGAATCATGGTAGGGATATTTAATTAGAAACTGTCAACAGAAACTGTCACCAAAGCTGTCAACATAGGTTTTTACAGATTTCAGGTAGGTCTGGAGTTAGAGAGCTGAAAATTTCAACATTTACTCCTTATTATGTCTAGAAAAAATATTTTTTTTGTTTTTTCAAAATTCTCCCTAAAACTCTTTCTTAAAGGGGTGGTTCAGTTTGCAATATAAGTTTATGCTAAATTGATCCCTTAATTTGTGTCTGCTTGTTTTTTTTGAAAATTCAGACTTTTTTAGTGATCACTGCCCAACAAAAGTACCTTATTCAGTGATCACCCCTTTTACCAATTTTTCTAATTGATTACCCCCAACATGGCATCCTGCCAAAAGAGATTGGTCACGTGACGGTTTCTATTGAGTGACTAACCAGTCCTGTTCTATATATCTGTAGACAGACAGTGACAAGTTTACTCCCCTAAATGTGGTGAGGATTGCTCTTGTTACAGGGGTAAAATATAGTCAACTCCAACTTGGACTGGATTTTAACAAAAAGTTTTTTTCAGACTTTCTCGTCTTTCTTTTCTATTCTTTTCTTCCTTACCCCCATTAGGTTTATTCTCAGTTATGGGAAACAAATACATACAACGTAAGTGTCAACATTTTTACCAATTTTCGACTAAGCTCCCAACTCAGGTTGCTGATTTCAATTCACAATTCATAGTCTTGAAATTTTGCACATGTGATGTATATATTTACATAGTGCATCAATTGAGACTATGGGGGCATTTGCACAAATAGTGGGAGTGAGATATGCCATATGTTTACATGACAGTAATGTAATTATTGTAGACCAGATGACCAATCATGTCATGTAAACGTATGGCATATCTCACTACCGCTAAGTGTGAAAATGCTCCCATAGTCTCAATTGATGCACTACATATATATCTACTTCACAGGTGCAAAATTTCAAGACTATAAATTGATCCCCGTAAATTGTGTCTGGCAGCATTCACGCTTGTTTTTTGGAAAATTCAGACTTTTTTATTGATCACTGCCCAACAAAAGGGGAGAGACAAATTTCTTTTTATTGATCACCCCCAACACGGCATACTGCCAAACGTATGTGACAGTTTCTACTGAGTGACTAACCGGACCTGTCTCTGAATATATCTACTTCACAGGTGCAAAATTTCAAGACTATGAATTGATCCCCTTAAATTGTATCCAGCAGCATTCATGTTTGTTTTTTTGAAAATGTAGGTTTCTTTAGTGATCACTGTCCAACAAAAGGCGAGAAAAGTAATTTATTCATAGATCACCCCATTTTCAAATTGTTTTTTTTATTGATTACCCCCAACACGGCATGCTGCTAAAAACGTGAGACAGTTTCTATTGAGTGACCAACCAGACCTGTCTCTTAATATATTCCTTTTTCCATCTATATTTTCCGCATGTTCTCCCTTATTCTTGTCCTATTCGTAAGCTTCACTCACTTTTAAAAAAAAATCTTTTTTCCAATTCTTCTTTTCCTGTTTTCACTTTTCATGTCTTCATTTCTATAACAATATAATTCTGCTGCCTTACTTTTTCTTGAATTTTCCTCCACTATTCTAAAACCCACCTTTTTATTACTCTCATGTCCATCTTCATTTTTTCTCTAACTTTTTATTTATGTTCCTTTATTCCCCATTATATTCCCTGCATGGGTTTGCCATATCAGAACATTCAGGCCCCGCCTGATACACACTTTGGTGCTATGTAACCTTGAAGCAGCTGTGATAATTAAATTTGCTGGCTTTTGAAGAATTTTAAAACTTCCTTCCGGATGCACATTTTGAAAGCCAAATGGAGGACTTGTCTGGGGAAAATATTGACGAATGGGAACCCTATTGTCTGCTTTGTCCTTCCTTATTCTTTTTTTCAAAACTTTTACTCCAGCTTTTACTATCATTTTTGTTTCCAGCGTTTGAAAATGCTGGAGACTATGATTCCCTACTGATTAAAAAATGTTGTTGTCCGTGTTTTAAAAGTGGGCAACTTTTTTAATTTAAAATTGGATAACTTTTTAAAGATATTTCAATGAAATTGTGTATCTAGGTTGGGGGAGGTATGAAGACTTTGGTATAGTGAATTATGGGCGATCCGATTGTTTGTTTATACAAAAACCATTTTACATGATAGAGATAATATGGTAATCAAAATAAGTTTTATACTTTTGAGATTTTCTTTCTTTCTTTCCGCTTTCTGTCTTTTCCTTTTTGTTAGAAACTGTCAACCAAAACTGTCAACATAGGTTTCTTCAGTTTTTGAGCTGGTCCTGCTGGCAATATATGTATGTATCGCATGTACAGGCTACACCAGTGGAGCTAGAAGGCTGAAAATTTTAACATTTACTCCTTATTATGTCTAGAAAAAACATCTTTTTTTTATTGTGAAAATTCCACTCCTAAATAGGTTTTTGTGTGTATGTGTGTGAGGGGGAGTGTTTCAATTTACAATGTAAATTTATGCTAAATTGGTCCCTTAGTTTGTGTCCAGCTGTACTCATGCTTGTTTTTTGAAAATCTGGATTGTTTAGTAATCCAACAAAAGGCCAGAGAAGTAATTTATTCATTGATCACCCCTTTTTCCAATTTTTCTCATGCTGCCAAAAGACGTTTTCTATTAAGTGACTAACCAGACCTGGGGGGGGGGGTTGTTGTTTTTTAGTCTTCTCTGTTTTCTATCTTATCCTTCTCACATTTTTTTCTTTCTATCTCTTCTTTCCCTTTTCTCCTTCCTGTCTTTAGCCCCTTTTTAATTTCTCTCACAATATCATTTCCTTTTAGTTCATTTCTTTTTTCTCTTTTCCTACCCCCCATTTCACTTTTCCTTATATTTTTTCTCTTCTTCCCATCTCTTTTCCATTCTTTTAACATTCTTCTCCTTCCCTTCCTGGATTGTTATTAAAGGTCTTCAGGAAGAAGTTGCAGAAAACCAGGGGAACAGATTGCAGACACACTGTTAAGTGAGCTGAGCAGACATTTTTTACAGGTCATTTGAAATAAGCAAATGAAAAACAAAACCTGACACAAAGATATATGAAAGACAAAGGGAGATTCAATATCTATCTATCTATCTATCTATCCTTTCTACTTCCCCCCTCTCTCTCTCTCTCTCTCTCTCTCTCTCTCTCTCTCTCTCTCTCTACATACATACGTGTTTAGCCATGCAAAGAGATACAGGAAGTGTAATTCTTATATCTATGAGATTCTGACATAGACTCCCTCAATTAATATAAATACCATATGAGAAGAGGGCTATTTCTGGTCCATCAAATTTAATGAAGCATCTCTGTAATATAATCTACAGCCTAGATAATGAACAATACACTCAACAGAAACCGTCACATTACCAAGGTCTTTTGGCAGCATGCCGTGCTTGTGGAGATCAATTAAAAAATTGGAAAAAGCGGTGATTAATGAACAATTTGGTGGGCAGTGATCACTATAAAGTCTGAATTTTCAAAAAACAAGCATGACACATACTGAGGGATCAATTTAGGATAAACTTACATTACAAATAGAAACATGCACTAAAAACCTATTTGGAGGGTGAATTTTAAAAAAAAAACAAAACTTTTTTCTAGTCTTAATAAGGAGTAAATGTTTAAATTTTCAGCCCTCTAGCTCCATTGGTGCAGCCTGTACATGTGATACATACATAGCCAGCCAGCCAGCTGGACCAGGTTAAAAACTGAAGAAACCTATGTTTGGTGACAGTTTTGGTTAACGGTTTCTAATATGTATGTGTGAATGTATGTGTATGAGTATATGTGTGTGTGTGAATGTATGTGTGTGTGTGTGTATGTGTGTGTTTCTTTGGAGATGTTGCTGTTGTTCATGTACCATTAGTTTTCTGAGAAAGTCAAATCTTGTACATTGAGTTCTTAGTAAAGAGGATTCAGCATTCAGCATTCAGGATTAACCTTCTTTTTAATCAAAGGCTTTTTGAAAATCACATCAATTGCTTATTTGTTATTTTCTTTATCCCAACAAGTTTTTTTCAGGTTTACAGTACTTTCGTCTACATCACTTCAGCAAATATTAGTTTTGTCTAAATCACTTTGGTCTAAATCACTTTGATCTAAAATCACTTTTGTCCCAATTGTCTCCAAAAGTTTGTCAATTCTTCCTTAGCCAATGGCCCACCATAATTTCATTGAAATCCATTGAGAACTTTTCAAGATATTGTGGGGACAAAACTGATTTTAGACCAAAGTGATTTTAGACCAAAGTGATTTTAGACCAAAGTGATTTAGACAAAACTGATATTTGCTGTAGATTTGCTGTAATGTAGATGAAAGTACTGTACCTGTTTTTTTCTTATCAACGTTTGAATGACAACTATTAAGATACAATAAAACAAAATAATCAATAAAATGCATAATTAGAAACTGTCAACTAAAACTGTCACCAAAACTGTCAGTATAGGTTTCTTCAGTTTTTAAGCGAGGGTGGCTGGCTTGCTATGTATGTGTCACGCATACAGGCCACAGCAATGGAGTAGAAGGCTGAAAATTTAAACATTTACTCCTTATTATATCTAGAAAAAACTTCTTTTTTAAAAATTTCGACCCAAAATGGGTGGGGGGTTCAATTTGCAATGTAAGTTTATGCTAAATTGGTCTCTTGATTTGTGTTCGGCATCATTCAAGCTTTATTTAAAAGTTCAAACATTTTAGTGATCACTACCCAACAAAAGGTGAGAAAAGTAATTTATCCATTGATCACCCCTTTTTCCAATTTTGATCACCCCCAACATGGCATGCTGCCAAAAGACATTGGTCATGTGACAGTTTCTATTGAGTGATTAACCAGACCTGTTTTTAATTTATTTCAATCATGAAATCAGAATTCTTTAGTAATTTTGAATGCATCAAAATATTTTTTAGTAACAGTCTTACAAAATCTTGTAGATTCAAATTTCTATATTTATTTATTCACTACATATTTTTTTCTAGCACAGTATTGGAACTTCTGGAATAAATGTGATTGTTATCTCATAAAGTGACTTTTATAAAACAGTTTTAATCAAATTTTTTCTAATTTTTACATAAGTTTTATAAGTATATAGATAAATTGTTATTGCCTTAAATTCTAATATTTTTTTACATGTAATTTATTCCCACTTATTTTTTTAAATTTTAAGGAAATTTCATAATTTAGGTTTTGTTGTGCTGTAAGTTCTTTCTTTTAATTTAAAGGAGTCCAATTTATTTTTATTTTTTATTTTTGCTAAGTAATTTTTCAAAACCATGAAAAGATTATTCAATAAATCCTAATAATATGATTATTTTAATAATGATAAGTAGTTTGACCAAACTCTCATTATATCTACTTAATCTCTAATGTATTGATTGTATGATTGTACGATTATTAGGTGATCACTTGGGTTTATGAAATTTT